>BBSZ01013820.1:44522-68847 GCA_000981365.1 Subanguina moxae
TATGTTGTAATCGAAAAATTTGCAAAAATCTTGTGATTTTATGTCAATGAGATGGGTAACAGTTGGGCCCATCATTAGTGAAAAGCATTTGTTATTTTTCTGATAATTTGATAAAATGCTGCTCTTGCTGCACACAATGTCACATATTAATCAAAGAAAACTTTTTTTTCGCTTGCCAACCGACTTTTCGCTGATTTTTGGCCACAAAATAGTGAAGCAAAACGGTTTTATTTATGGTGTTTCGCTATCTTTTTAATTCCATTTTCCTCTATTTATCACTTTTTTAATACTTTTGAGCAAAGGTATTTTTTAAGGAGTGTTGACAGCATTAGTGAGCATCACCACAATGGTTGAGACCCGATCAGACTCCTACGAAACACCACTCCTGAGTCAAAAAACATGAGTGGTGAGTAGTTGGCTCGTAACTCGCGGCAGTCTGTTTGGGTCTTTTTAAAGATCAATTTTTTACTGCATTTAGTTTTTGCCATATGAAATTTTACTTCTCTTTTCATACACTCATTTACAATACTCATTTTTGACAGGATTTTTTTTTATCTGAGGCAGCCTAGCAGGTAAAAGATCTCAGGAATTTGAATCTGAAGACAGAATTTCAAAAAGAGGCTTGGTTGCTGAGATATGATCATAGCCAGCCGCAAACTTAGTTTTTATCCTAGTTTTGATCATATCTCAGCAAGCAAGGCTCTTTTTGAAATTCTGTTTTGAAATTTGGATTCCTGAGGTCTTTTTGCCTACCAGGGTGCCTCAGAATAAAGAAATCCTTCCAATAATGAGTACACGAAAATTTTTGTGGCGTAACAAATGTTCCTTGCATACTGAGGATGGATCCTATGAGTCTCACAAGCATAAACTGTAGTATTCCATAAAGAACCAGCTCAATCTTTCAAAAATCTATCTTCCCAAAGCCATATGACCATTCTGATATAGATTTTAGAGTTGGACTCAAAATTAGTCTAGGTGCATCCATAGTATCATCGGTATGTGAGAAATGTGATGCGAATTATTTCTATTGCACTTGCTTTCTTGCGATTTATTTAGCTACTCCACCCAAAAAGAGACATGTCTACTTCAAGCTGTAACCCACCTTTTAGCCGGCTCCCTCTTATAAATGGCTCTTGCTTGCGCTCTTTTATCAACTCCATCTGCTGCATCTAAGCCTGGAGTATCCATTGTGATACCTGAAAAATAGAAACTTCATTAAGATGATTAAATAATAAAAAGGGGTGCAATATCTCTATCCTTCCAATAATGAGTACACGAAAATTTTTGTGGCGTAACAAATGTTTCATATATTTCAAGGAATATATTCATATATTTCAAGGAATTCCAAGCCAATGTGATAAGATAAACAAGTTTGACAACACATTCTCTTTCCTTGCTTTGGTGCAAACATAGGTAGTAAACATTCTTCTTATCAACCAAATGGAAAGAAGAAGAGAATGAGAACTGCTTGAATAGCCAAACTAATTTATTCGCCCATAAATGGACAGCAATTTGGAAAAGAGGAAGAGCATTCAGGTAAAATATAAGTCTCCTTCACAACCAACCAAACGATCAACTGTCATCATCAATTGTCTGCCTTATTGGCTTATCCTACTGGTATTTATTCTTCAAGTATTCTCAGTGGTCCAAACTCATAGCCTGGTGGCGCGTCTAACTATTGGCGATACCCTATTGATACTTATTGTCTATTTCCCCAAGGTTACCGCCTTATATTCTTATTTCTCAAACACTTCCCAGGTATTAGAACATTTACGGTAAAATGTCCAAAAAAATGCTTAAGCGTATGCAGCCTCAAAACAGTTTACCGAAATTCGGCCTAGAAATGATATTATGGCCTTAAACTGTCACTTAAACTGTCCATATTTCTCACTTACTCTGTAATCTCAGAAAAATAGGCATTTGGATTTTTTGCAGATCAAGCAGATGTCTTTGTAAAAAAAAGTAACTAAATTTTTTAACAGCAGAAAGAGGATGGCCCTTCGCATGCCAAACAGCCTTTTTTCACAGTGGTGGGATGTGTAGCATTTGAAGCACTTCTCTTTGTGAACCTAACTCATAGTTTGGAAGCAGTCTTTTGTGCCGAGCCGAGTACTGACGTATCCACTCAATTCCTAGCCATAAACTGCTTCAATATATTAACAAAACTTCTCTTCCTAATATTCACTGCTGTAGATATTTCTGTTGAGGGCATCTCTTGTCTCAAGCTATTAATCCTCCATGTTTTGGCTCCTACTGTGACCTTGGTTTTGTCACTTATCAATCATCACTACAGGTTAGCGTGAACAGTTCATGAAATACGGGATGTCTTAAGAAAACTCTAACATTTTTTTATCGCCAAAATTACCTTCTTTATATTTGTTCGAAGGCTACTTATTTCTATTCGGCTCAACGTGGAAAGTTCTTTAAGAGCAATGCGTTCGGCGAAGTAACGGACGAAGACACTACAATTGTAACTCCCTGGAATTTGCTTTGGAAATTTCCTCTTCTTCTATTGGACGCATTCTTTCGAGTTCACCTATGCAATTCTGTTGTAATCTCCCTCGGCACGCGATCAGATTTAGTAGAGCAAGTTTTAAAGTTTTTCCATTCCCCAAATTTCTTGAGACATCCTATAAATCAACTTAAATAGGTCGACCAGCAGCTTGTAGTTTTCTAACTCAAAAACTTGCGAATTCGCAAATTTTTTAGCTCACAAAGCAACCCACATTTTTACATTACGAGTTGTTGGTGAGCCGCTTAAATACAAACTTATAAAATTTACAGCAATGAAGACAATTACTATATGCTGCAGCTGGACCCTCTTTTGAGCATTGGTCTGTGCATACTACTCTCAATGATTATTGTCCCAATGTGTGAGCCAATCATTACCTTATTAGATAACAGTAAATTGAAATATAATAAAAGAATTTTAGTCATACAACAAACCAGCTATCTGCTGTTGCATAACCCTGATGGGATCGACATGAAGAAGTTTAAACAAGAAATTGAGAAACAAGTAAGCCATAGACCCAAGAAAATTAGACAAAGCATTCAATTTTGATTGCAGTTTTGCGACACAAAATGTACCCATTTGCATATTTTTCGGCACTACCCAGGTAGTGGCTTTGAAATAATAATGGACATCAACTTCATGCAGGAGAACGGCAAGCATTATGTGGAACAAAGAGAGGAGGAAGAGATGTACCGATGCATGGAGGCAAGAACGGAGAGAGTTTTGAAAGGCATACGAAGCATTTTGCACAAAGCTGGTGCCACCAGAGTAACTATACAACCGTATTACACAAAATCGACAGCTTTAGAGAATGGGACAATTGAAAGCAAAACGGGAGGAATTCAATGCATGACAAGCGAATGCTCCACAGAAAAATCTTGTTGTAAGCAAAGTCATATGTACACTGAAGGTGAAATGGAGTGACAAAATAAAATATGTTTTGCCATAATTTTGGAACGCTGCATTCTATTTAGACAGGTGTATAACAGCAAAAGAGAGAAAGGGAAATAGTATTAATCTAGCTTCCGTAAAGCTCACACAGGAAATAAGGAGATTATAAGCTAAAAGCCACAAATGACCCAGCAAACCCTTGCTCAATATAAACTACTGACAGTTAAACGTAAAATTTAACGTCATGATTGAACCATAAATAGCGAGACCCCAAATAAACAATCTTTATTGTACAGCTACATTTAACAAAGAAATAATCAGCTATGGGCTTAAACTAGGCATTGGGAACAGCTAACTTCTTGGTGAGAAGCTCTTCTTCGAAAATGTATTTGAGAGGTCGCCCCATCGCGTCATCTTCTAAATCCTGCTGTTTCCGACACGCCCTGCAAATAAATCGTCCTGTTGATTGCGATGGTTTGCTAAAATGAACTTACGCATTTAAATCCAAACAGCACCACTCTGCCTCTTCTACGGGAAGTTTAAATTTCGAATATTTTTCCTTGATGTACTCTAAAAATTTCGAAATTCTAGCCGTAAAAGAAAAACATCCAACCCACGGTGTTGTTCTGCGTCATCAGGGTAAAAGCTCTCCTTTGCTAGAGCTATCAATAAATGCCTAAAACAGCACATTTAATTTTAGTAGAAAATTTCTTTCTGTTTAAAGGGCAATTTTCAACAGCAAAGCATCCTATCACAAAACTGGTCAAAAGTAGGAGGCCAAACCATGTTTATACATTCTTAATGTACATATTAAAAAACAATAGACTGTAAAATCGTCGGATAAGCCCAATACATTAAAACTGAAAAATTTACTCGCCATATTGAAAGTGAAAACTAACCTCTTGAGATCGCAGCCCAACTTCGAGTTTAGGTCGAGATCAGACGTTTCCAACAAATAGTTGTCGAATCCAAACGCCTTTTCAATGAGTCGCATCGTTCTTTCGGTAACAGAAACCTTAAGATGCTTGTCAAGTATTTGCTGAAAATGAAGCCATTTTTAAGCAACTTCTTTGAGTTAAATGCTAGGGAGATTACCGAATAAAGTACGACTTCTTTGATGACAGGAAAAAATAAATGAGGAATCCAGTTGTTTGGCAGAACTTTCTTCTTCAAAAATGGTCGAGATTCTTTGTAGCCTTTAATGACACCTTCACCACTCCAAAGACCCTGATCTTGTTCAGGAGTGTGTTGCGGCAAAATAGGAAATTCCTAAAAGCAGGAGAGTCTAAGTCAAAGGTAGTAAGTTTAAGCATTTACCTCGGTCTCCAACTCCCTTAGTTGCTTTTCATCCCAATAAAAACGATGCTTAGGTGGTCTGTAGTGCACTGGAGTTCGATCGGACAGCACATTTTTCCAATACCTAATCTGATAATGTTTTGGCAATCGATGAACAACTGAATCCTTGTTATCCCATATCTCTTTATTGCGCTGTATTCTCTCATACTTATCCCAATTGATGACAGGACGCGGAGCCGACTCTACCAGTGGCTTCAGATGTTTCGCCAATGACATAATATCTGAAAGCTTTAATGTTAATCAGTCGAATTATAAGAAAGGACTAATATTGCACAATAAAAGAAGAAAAAGAAAAAACACAGGATTCGCGGAAAAGAGTTTAAAATACGGCTGCATCCAATGATGAAATCTTCAGAAACATTTTTGGAATTTTGTTCAGGATCCTGGATTTTGACCCAGGATTTTCCGATTGTATGTTTCGAAAAATTGCAGTGCAGCCAGAACTGTCAACTTACATCCTTCGAAAAGATTGGAATCCTTTTAACGAATTTGCATACTTTTATTTTTTGAAATGGGATGCAATGATTCGGCTGATAGCATTCTTATTTCTTTAAGTAAAGAGCTAGCCTTTATAGAAGTCTGCGAGCTCTACAAGCACTTTATCTCAAATAATTCCGTGGAGCAAGAAAAGTTGTTATACAAAGAAAAAGGAGTAAAAATTTTTACGTACAGTCAAACCCCAGACAAACAACGGCAAAAGCTGGCAAAAGTTATAGAAAAGACATCAAGAAGTTCGGTTTAGCTCAATTAACGATCAAAGTAATTATCAAAGAAAAAGTACCGATTCTCGGTGCAATCAATGATGGAGGCGAAGCAAAGCGGTCTCAATGAAACCCGGTGAAGCATGAAGATCAAAAACAAAGAGTACTGCAAGATGGATTCAAGGAAAGAAGAAGAAACTTCAGGAAAATCAAACAGAAAAAGAATGAAGATTGTTTTATGGCTAAGTAAAAATTGATGTCAAGCCTTTTTGCTTTGCTTCAGTTTTTTTTTCGGTTTGAATAAAGTGTTTTAATGGATACGGATATATCTGAAAAAATTCTCCATAACGTTTGCCTCTCCATAGCGTTCACTTGGGGTCGGTGCCGAGGGTGAACGTTATAGAGAGGTTTGACTGTATAACCCTAAATTTTGATTTTATGATATCCGCTAAATTTTTTCATACGCGATTTCCGTTGAAAAACTACAATTCACATTTTTTTACTTTCCACATCCGTTGTAAACGCCTTATAAGTGTAGCGAGTAATAAATTGTAGCGAGTCGCATAGAAGTTATTTTAAGCATGATTTTTGAAGGGGTTGATCAACTCGTAGAATCAATTTACTTGAACGAAACCTCTAAGACTTAAAATCAAAGCTAAACTTATCATTGAACGGCAGAGGAGAAATCAGAAGTGAGTTTTTCAACAAATCGCAAAAACATCCAATTTTTTTTGAAAAAGATAACACTAAGATCCTTTTTAATAAAAAGTTTTTATCGCAATTTCTACACTCGTAAACTAAAAAATGATAAAAGCTATTTTAATAAGCTTTCAAAACATAACGCCAATTCAAAACAAATTTAAAATTTTATTTTTTGGCAGGCTAGTATTATTCCGATAAATTTGTTTCGCTTCCCTATTATGATTTTTTTTTTCATGCAAAGCCGATTATGACCATGTTCTTTGCTTCTTTTGCCTTCTTAACTTGGCATCAAGTTTTTATACCGTATTTACTCTAATAAGCGGGCCCCCTAGCAAAGGGTCGAAAAATAAGCGGGCATGCCTGATTAATAGACTAGATACGGTATGTTTGCAAATTGCCATAAAAGTGCAAAGATTCTGCTCCTGCCGTGAATCACGTAGTCTTTTTTGAAATAAAAACAACCCTAGCGCTTGTCTCTTGTGACTATCACCTCCTCAGACCGTTGGGTTGAATGCCTCGGAGGAAATTCTAAGTAGCCATCAATTTCAGAATGATGGCTTTCATCATTGTCTGTAAGGACAACATCCAGTTGAAGCTAGCAGACATATTCGACACATATTTTATAACTGTGATCACTTATTACACTCATGTATTACACAAAATTCTTCTAATTTCGAATGTTTATTTGCGCACCAATCTCAGCTGTGCTGGGTACTTTATGAAGCAACTACAGCTGGGCACAGGCTGGGCATGGGACATTTTCTAAAACTTCTGAGGTGCATTCAACACTATAATGGTTGAACCGCAGCTGTGCTGGGTACGATGAGCACCTTCCCTACAATAATAGACGCTATAATAGACGCTCTTCCTGAAGGCTGATCGAAAAATAGACGCCCGCTGAGCGTATTACAACAGACGAGGTGTCATCTATTTTGCATAATATAGCTACGAATAAAAATATATTCTTTATTGATTACACTAAAAGACAACTCATTCACAACACTGCTGATGGGTTAAGATAATTTAGAACAGTCCAACAGTTCTACTCATTCGCAAGAAAAAAAAGTAACTGGTTCAAATTCTTTTACAAAAGTAGCAGGGGTTCGTTTCATTCAAGAAGTGTTAAAAAGAAAAACAAAAACAATTATTTTGCAGGAAATATGCAATGACGGCTTATCCAAAATTATGCGTCTTTTTTAGTGGGTTTGTGTAGCAGTTGGTTTACAGTCGGTCAAGGTATTTGTCTCTCTGCATTTGTGCTGTCTATGCGGTTCCCAAGATCAGGGCAACGATCATACCGTATAATCCCAATACCTGAAAAGTTTGTTATTTGTATTGGATTGCATTAAAACAATAGTGGAATGGCTGTGTGTAGTTTCACCCCTAAAATTACTCATTTATCCTCATTTATAATAACATTGAGTCAGCTGATGCTGCATTAGAGAGAGCAGATCAAGGGCTACACACTGGGAAAAAATTAGAAAAACTTGTTGCAAAACAGCCGAGATAATCAAGTTTAAGCACTTTGTCAGGATAAATGAGTAATTTGAGGGAGGATTTCAATTTGAGCCATACTGGAATGTCCGATAAATTTAGTTTTCTTTAAAATTGAAAAAGAAAAACAGCTTAGTAGTGAAAAAAGAGGAGCACAGCTACTAACCTAATGTATCCTATTAACTCTAATAAGCGGGCACCCCTAAATTCGAAAAAATCAAAAGCTGCCGCAATTACAAGGTTACTTTTGCTTTGACTGCTTTTCGTGTTATTGGCATGCGTTTCAGAGCTCTTTCAAACTTCATTCCGAGCCGATCAGACTGCTGCTGAAGGTGCCTGGGCTTTCTACTTCACGACTTACAACCAAGCATTTGCCTTGAACGATTGCTGCCCGTCTGACGCTCTATTCCGCAATTCTTCTCCCGATTCAGAGGTGGCAAAGAAGTTCAGGTGTGCGCGAATGAAAACCGAAGCGATCCTAGCAGGCTTGTTGATCATGTGATTTCTTCTTGATTTCGGATGCTGGCTAGGAAGGAGCAAAATGAGAGTGAAATGTTCATTTGTTGTATGTTTTCTTGAGAATGTCATGACTTTTGGAGAAATAAAATGTTTGGAATCGGTTTGAAAGCGATTACAGCGTATTTCGGAAAATGTACTTATTTTCAAAAATTTTCATTATCATCCCTGGCTCAAAACCTTTCTGAGTAGGAATAAAACCCTAGTTACCGTACAACTTCTATTAATCCTCCCACCTCTATCGTCACGACGGTCGGTGGTCAACGATTTTTACGGCTCAACTACCCGACAATTGGGTACTGACACTATACTCAAAAATATAGCCCTGAATGTCAACTACATTTTTGAGTATGGTGTCAGTACCAGATTGAGCTGTAAAAATAGTTGACAACCGACCGTCGTGATTAGAGAGGGGGAGGATCAATGGAGGTTATACGGTATCTTCGGTGCACTAAATACACTATCTTGCAGAGTTCAAAATTCTCTATAGAATAACATGAAACATATCGTTAATCATCTTTAATAAAAAAAAAACCCCAAGACTTATCCCTCAACCCAACAGAAACAACAGCATTTTGCGATTTTCCGGAGTCAGACTATTTCACAGCGCTCTTATAGGTGAGAAATCCCCTGGACATCAATCTAGCCGGCTTTGAAGAAAATAAAAAATAATAAACTCCTTTTTTAGAAACGTTTGTGTAACAGTTAGCTAAATATCTGACTTTCTAAAGAAAGACATTGGAGCTGTGGTAAAGAAGCTCAAAAGTAGAAACTCGCCATTATTTGCGTATAACCTAAGGCATTAGGATTTCATTGCTGGTATTTTAAAGGCTCACCTCAGAGAAAATCAAGATCAGAATCATTCCGACGAAGAGACGTGGTTGTTGAGCGGTTCCTCGCACACCTGTCAATTTAATTGGACTTATTTGTGTTGGCTATAAATTAGTACTTTAACCTTATTGAGCCCGGTTTTTGAAAAAAATTGAAAAATATTTTTTCCAATCACTTTTTTCACAGCGCTCTTATAGATGAAAAATCCCTTGGCCATAAATTCTGGGCGGTTCAGGCGATTTACCAACCAAATTTTAGCTTATTTTCTCAGCTACAATTTGAGTGGTGAATCGCCTGAGAGTCATCTGAGAAAGTGAAGGCAAAAACAGAATACCAAGAACATGATTTTAAATCAAAAGAGGTGGGGCCTTATTAGAGGAAATACGGTATTATTGCTTCTTCCTTGGCTCATATAAGTCGGCAATAGCATCCAGCAACAGAATTCAGGAAAGTATTTTTTGTGCATAAAGGCATAAAACATCATCTGGATACCAAAAAAAATATTTTTCACAATTTTTTCAAAAACCAGGCCTCATAAGGGATACTAGTACCTATAAATTACTTACCAGCATCACCAACAATGCCAATGGCATATCCAGCACCCAGTCCACATAGGCCACATGTCAGGCCGGCAGCCAGATGGGAGAAGCCCTTGTCGAGTGTGTATCCATTGGACGCAGATGACACTTTTCCTACAACCTTCGAATTAGAATGAGGCAGAGAGACTACAACCACAGATACCTTTCAGCACCATAGCCACCACAAGTCCGTAGATACCGATAATACCTGAATACATTCTAATTTTATTTTCGTAAATAATAAGGAAACTGAAAAAATAATAGTTTTGCTTTTTCTTCAGAAAAAACCTATACTGTTGACGCTCGGTTTGGCAGTCTTAGCGTAGCCAGCTCAAAAGTGCATCAAATGGAAAATATGTTCAATGGAACGTACGATAAATGGAATTTTCGTTGATAAAGACACGTTCCACGCACATCAAATTGTAATTTGACAACAGTTTGCAATATAGGTTCAAGCAAGTGACCTTACTAACAGCCAGTCGGACTCTATTGGATTACCCTATTTTCTCTAATAAGGCCCCATCCCCTTTAATTCAAAATCGTGTTCTTGGCATTCTGTTTTCTACCCATTTTTTGTAGACGATTCTCAGGCAATATACCAACCAAATTTTAGCTTATTTTCTCAGCTACAATTTGGGTGGTAAATTGCCTGAGAGTCATTAGCAAAAAATGGGGCAGAAAATAAAATGCCAAGAACACGATTTTGAATCAAAGGAGTGGGGCCTTATTAGAGAAAATACGGTACAGTCAAAACTCGATGTAACGGAAAAAGAAACTGAGAAACTTTTGTGCAATTACGCCTCATTTATACCAAGTTTTGAGATGGTCTCATGTGGGGTCTCAAAAAATAGATAAAACTATTTTACCAGCCATAATGACGGGAATCACAGACTTCATGATCAGCTCTGGGCGCATTACTCCCATGGAACAGATGCCGACGGCGGACTATAATTAAAAACTTGACAATTTACATCTCAAAAGTGCAAATGTCCAAAGCTACCTTTGCTGTGCCATAAGCCTAAGTTAGATCATTTAGAACAAATGAGGGTTGAGGTCTACTATATCGCTTACTCCGAAAATCACCCAAAATTATGTCTTTTCAATAGTTCAGGCTTTAAAACGTTGAAAAACCATAATTTTGGGTGGTTTTTAGAGTAGACAACGGAATAGACCGCTGCCGAAGCAGGTATCAGCCAATAAAGTGGAATTACCGCTCCGAATACAGTGAAGATTTGAGCCGCAGCTGCTCCCATGTAGCCAAAGAAGGGAGCATAGGCAGCCCTCTCAGCAGTTTCCAGGTCATAGGAAGACATTTTTGTGTGTTTGTGTCTAGATGAGTTGATTGGATAGTAAGAACTAAAAATTGTCCAAAATTTAGTTGAAATTCAATAAAAAGGTAAAAAGAAACCAATAGATTCGGCGAACAAAAGCAAATAGCAAATATAACGATAGTATTGGCGAGTGCTTCTAGCTAGCTATTCAACTGGAAAACTGAAATAACGACTCATTAAATTGTTCTCCAACTGATGACACATTTAGTAAGATAAAAATGCTGTGAGAAGAAGAGAAATAGCAATGCTATAGATGATAAGATTTGGCACTGAACAATCAATATTTTCGGTTTGAAAGTGTCACACAAAAAGACGCCTCTGGCACTGACACATCTATGGACTGAATCACGAGTGAAAGTTAGAGAGAGAGGTTGGCTATCCAAACTGGATGCAAAAACAACATTTTAAGTTTATATTTTACTAGCGGGGCTCGATGGAGACAGGAGGGATTAGGGAGGTGAAGCGCAAAAAAATAGGCGCTCTGCGGCTGGAATTATCACTTTTGTACCTTTAGGTATTACCAAGGTGATGTGAGAGCTTACCCCTCGGGCTTTACCCTTGGACCCTTACCCCTGAATCCTCACCCCTGGGTCCTTAACCCTGGACAATTGCAACTGGACTCTTACCCCTGGGCCCTTGCCCTTGGTCCACCATGTTGTTTTTTTTTAACCCAAACTAATTAATTTACCAAAAGAATGCTTTAGGCTTAGGCTTAGATCATAAGCCCAGCATAAAGCCCATACTCTATGTGGAGGTATGCCCTGCGCCTAAAGCTAAAACTTAGTTTGTGTATAAAAAGAAGGGATTCAAGCCAAAAGTAGCTACTCTTGGTATAAAGCCAAAGAAGGTTCGTTGGTTGGAGTATTCTTACTATTTGTGTCAATAAAATCAATTAAAAGCAATCAAATCTGGATATTTTTCTCCATAAAAATGCAGAAATGTTCAAAGCAAAAACACCTTTGGCTTCTCTATTTCGTCCCTCTAAGCCACCAAATTAAAGAGCATATCCATAGCCTAAATGGACTTTGCTTCAAACAAACAGTTATGTCACCAGCAACACCACCAAAATTAGTAGTTAATAGCTGTTAAAATGGCAAGAACAATGGCGAATACTTGGATGAATGAATATTACACACTCACAACAAGTAAAGAGGAGCAGCCAACCCCTTTCCAAATCACTCCTGTACAACCAAAGATCATTGCAAAAACTACCAAAAACTAGTGGAGAGCGCCGGCAAGATCCTCCTCGAAAAGGGAGCGCCCACCAATATCGACTGCTGCTGCTGCTGTGGATATTATAATGACAGAGGTGTATGTGTGTGTGTGTGTGTGCTCCCTGCATGTGTCTGTCAAATTTCCCTCCCAAAGATACGCCCGCTAGCTAGAGATAAAAAAGTAGCAGCAGAGGGATTACACAACAACAACAACTCCTACTACATTGAATAACACTTTGTGCGCATCCAATTCTGTGAGCTTTCCATTTGCTGACTCAATAAATGCACGCATAAGCATAGAGTATGGACAGGCACACAAAAGAGTATGGACAGACAGGAAAGAAGAGGACAGAAAAGCTGGGATACACATGTAGCTGGATGCACTCTTCAAAAGAACAACAAAAAAGAGTACAACTCCTTTTCAGCTACTAGAATTCCTGTGTTTTGCTACTCTCTTGGTGCTTGCTTGGGTGGAAGAATGGAGATGTTCACGTATTACCACTCAAAAACCACCTTTCTGACAATGATTTGGTTGGTAGTAGCTGACTGGCTACAAATACCGTATTTTCTCTAATAAGGCCCCACCCCCTTTGATTAAAAAAAATGCCAAGAACACGATTTTAAATCAAAGGGGGTGGGGGGCCTCACTAGAGGAAATACGGTAACCTCTATTAATCCTCCCCCCTTTCTCCTCACCACGGTCGGTGTTCAACCATTTTTTACGGCTCAACCACCCAACAATTGGGTACTGACACCATACTCAAAAATATAGCCCTGAATCTCAGCTACATTTTTGAGTATGGTGTCAGTACCCAATTGTCGGGTGGTTGAGCCGTGAAAAATGGTTGACCAGCGACCGTGGTGACGAGAGAGGGGGGAGCATTAATAAAGGTTATACGGTAGGTGTAAAAAAAAGTAGTGTAATAGGTGAATACAAGCGCCAACCATGAGGGTATTCTGTCGAGCAGTCTTTCTTGTAGGTGTAATGGTTGGATGGTTGAAACGGAAACTACTAGCACCACCTTGATTGGCAGAGTCAAAGAACGAAGACCAAAAAACCAGCGAATTCTCTGCCCTCCTCGCCGCTCTCCTTGACTTGCTGGATGTGTGTGCGAGAATTTTTATCGCTTTTCACTCTTCCTATCAGTTGATTGGTGTCTATTGGGCGAAGTATTGTGCGCGACACCATTGATTTTTGGAGAGGCAGACTAGTTTCTGGCTGGTTCACTGCAAATAATCTCCTCTTCTGATGGTTTGAGCCCTTTTGTTTGCCATCCTTTTGCACTTCATATATATGTGTGTGTTGTGTGTCTATAGGTGATATCAATTTCATAATTTTACATTTCTGTAGTAGTGCAAAGGCAAAAGCAAAGCCAACCACCTTCAACCAATCACCACTTGGTTGATTTTGGAGAAAAGGGAAAATGGGTGATGCATGGGACTCTTATGGATTATAACCCCCCCCCCTTCCCCCAAAATAAATAATATACACCCTACATTAACCCTTCTTAGAAATTTTTGGCCCCTTAATTGTCCCTTTCCTTCCTTATATAGCCCTTAACCCCTTAAAAATGGCGAAAAATGCTTTTTATATGGTCAATGTACCTAGAAAGACCAAATACTTGGGGGGAGGGGGTATAATACAGTAGCACAGATGCATGTTATAAAAATGTTCTTTGTTTATTAATTAAAAATCTATTCATCTTTTTAAATATTTAACACAAAAATATTGAGCAAACACATAACAGGTATACTTGTGGATGTCATCTTAGTTAACTAGACGCAAACATCATTGAGTGAGATTAGCATACAATTGTAATTACTTATCACAAACTGTCGGACTGAGCGTCATTGTTGAGCAAAGAGTAGGCCAGATTGAAAGCCTCACCCAGAGTTATTATTATGTCTTTGGCTACACCCTAAAAATGAGATTATGAGCCGAACAATGGAACCAAAACAGCTGACCCACCCTAAAGATAAATGGCTATTTTGGAATGCGCGTTTGAATGTTGCCCACTTTTATGTAGTTGTCATTTTTGATGATACCTTTATTCAACTCTACACCTTTAAATTGGTCAGCGGTGGTTGCCAAAGTCTGCAAGAATTCGTTGAAACTAGATTTTAAACCAGTTCTACCAAATGCTCTGATTTCTCAGAGTTGTTCCAATTTTCTTATTTCTTCTATTTTTTGATAACACCTTGATATTTTCGTCCCCAGTTGTCCAGATTGCTAAAAATTTGCTGGATTCCATCAAAGTAGAAGCCCCCCTATGGAACCACCAAATTGGGGAGGAGGCTGCCAACTCCCCTAGGGGGTAGGGTAGAGTTGAATAAAAATGGCAGAACTAGACCAAAAGCTGGTCAAAATTTGGGGCGCATTCCAAAATGACCATTTCACACTTAACTTCGGGTGGGTATGACTCGTGAGTCAGTTTCATGACTCTGACTCGCGAGTCTAATCAGGTGACTCGCGGAAGTCTGGAGAGAGAGCTTTAGACTTTTTTTCATTATATTTTGCCTTGGTGCCAATGTTGTTTTGCCTATTCTAGATGAGGACGATTGGCCATGCTTTTTAAAATTTATTTCCCCTGTTTCGGTTTGTCTTGCAAGGAACCTTCAAAAGTTTAGCTGCACCAACTATTATTATAAAGCCTTCGTTTTGTCACCTATGTACCATTCAAACAAAGTAAATTTTTTTTCTTTTATTCAATCTCTGTGGATCGTAAGCTGTTGCTGAACTCTTGGCAATCAATAAAAAACTAACAAAGAAGAAGTTATGCGGTAAAATAGCAAAAAATGGCACGAATACTGCTTATTTTATACATCTTATGAATCATACAGGCGTTTTGCTTTTCAAACTTCGGCTATAAAAACACATTTTTTGTTGACTCTCTTTTTATTGTTGACAGCCAACTCTCCCACTTAAGACACTCCCGTTTAGGACAGCATTTAGTTGGTCCCTTCGCTGTCCTAAGTCAGACAGTCAACTGTATGATTAACACGGTCTAAATACGATGATTGAATGCCTTTATACATCTCTACCAAGATTTGAAAAGTTATTTTTATCCTCTCGAAACTTATAACAAAAACTAAACACCAACCGCTGTCAGAACGCAGTAAACATGGCAGAAATTTTTATCTCCATCTTGGTAGATATAGGCAAAACAGTTGAGATCTGTAAAGTAGGCAAATTAAACAGTTATAAGTGGAGTGAACTAGAAAATAGTCTACCCAATTCATCCTGGCAAACCACTTGTATTCTATTTATCTCATGTTGAACAGTTAGCTGCTGCAATGTCTTCTTTTTAGTCAGTTGGTTGTGGCACTAGCTCAACTTACATTGGTGGTCGAGTCCAGAACGTTTACTCCCCCCACCGAGATCTCCAGTATTACTTGAGGGACTTTGTTCACCTGCTTGATGCGCTTCTGAAATGTATGACGAAAATAGTACAAATTTGGATTCCGATTTATTGTTTCAGTAAAATCTCTCTAAAACACCCAAACATGCTTCTAGAAGGTCAAAAACTTTAATTTATTTCTTGTCTCAATTAGTCCATAGCCAAGTAAACAAATTTTCCCAAAATAGGAATCGGTCACCCGGCTCTAGTCTACAATCTGGGGTTTTTTTTCGGCTTAATACCTCCCCCTGTTGTTTTTTTTTGGCATTTTTTAGGATATATAAATTAACCAAAAACGTGGAAAGCTGAAACAATTCCTTAAAACGAATTCTATCAATCTGGTGAAACGCTTGGACTATCACTTGACGAACCATGTTAGCTAAAAATAGTAACATGAAGATCAAAAATGAACATAGGAAAACCCAACAACTTCGTTGAAAAAAATGAAATGATCAAGGCAAAAAAAGCCCCAGATTCTAGACTAAAGCAGGTAATTTAACGGCCCGGCTAATTTAACAGTTCTAACGCATTACTATCCCTTGGAAATGCCTTTTTTAAACCTCTAATTAACATCACAATGAGGTTAGATGATATGATTGATTCAAAAAGTCTAGATATATCAAGTTAATAAATGTGAATAGCTAATCACCTTAGATGTGTCCATAGCCCGTCTACAGTCTTCAGCCCCTTCCACATTGCTGATCTCAACAGAGCCCAAGTAGTGAGCAGAGAAAGAGATACAGCTGTCCAGCAGCAGTGTTTGTCTTTCATTTTTTTTCTCCAAATCCGGCATGTCTACCACCATCGGCCAGTAGTCGAAAGAGCCATTGTTCTTGTCTAATGTCGAGTTATTTCTAGAAAACCATGTAAATGTCAGCATACCCTATAACCTCCATTAGAAATACCCCCACTCGACTTTGAAGGTCTTTATCTCGAAGCAGAAATTGCGTTTACTTAACTCTCACGAACCATAGGGATTCCACTTTTTCCGATTTTGGTTGAAAATCTCGAGATCAGAAATTAGCCAAAAACCTCGTCAGTAACCTAAAATTTTCCCAATTTTCGGAGAGTTGAAAAAATGTAAGCCCAGGGCTATTAATTGAGACTATGCGGTAATTGATTTTAGAAGTACATACAAAAAATACCTTGGATGAAGGTGCTTAGAGTTATGAGCATTTGACTTGAAAAAGGCTAGTTCCAAAGAGCGAATTATCCTAGCTATGTGGCCAAGTGGAAGGACTCCCATTTTTTCTAGGTCACTCCTAAACATATTGTCAGTTAAGTGCATAAGATGTGTGTTATAGATTTTTTTGTGTAAATAATGCCTGGTAAGCCTGGCAGCCAATATATCTGAAGTGTAGGTGAGATTAGCCTTGGCAAACGGTCCCAAATGATCAATCAAGCAGAGAGAGTCCAACCAGTCCGACAGGTACTCAAATTCATCTGAAAATTTTATTATACCTACAGCTGAACCAAGAGTAATACAATAATACCAAAAAATATTTTGTTTATACACTTTTTATTGGATTGATAAATAATATTTTTTCGTTTTTTTCTTTATTGAATATTTAGCAATTATAGGTCTCAAAATGTAAAGTTGGTGTCCAGAAGAACAAAAATAAACCAATTTTAGCATATATTAAACATAGTAAAGGCTTTGTACCCAAGATCCTTACCAATACTTCTGATGTTCTCCTTCATTTTAAGAGTGATAAAAGCGTCCAGCCTGTGGATCACACTCCTGTCGAACCCCAGTTCTGTCATGAAATTTACTGTTAGACTACCCTTCTGAACAAACAATAGTGGGCAAAATGAATGTAAAAACAAAAGAAAGCCCACCATTAACTGAACACTGTCGAATCCATTGGTCTCCAACGCGTAACCCACATCATGGATTATAGGTTTAGGTAAACCAGTGGTCAACAGCCAGCTAATGATTGCACACTCTTTCTAAATTGAACTAATACACTAGCTGGGGTGCAAACAGCTTTTACCAATCGAGTTTGATCAGTCCCATTGGTGGTGTTGTCCAACTGTATGGCTAAAGGATGAGATTCTTCAGAGCTGGTCACTTCACAACTGCGAGTGAAGAAAGAGTCCCGCTGAATTTCATTCAGCATCTCATCAATCTACATAGAAAAAAGTGAATTGCTGGTTTAAAAGGATTGTCATTTAGTTGACGCATAAACAAAGTAGAAACACATGGTTTTGCATGCAAAACATAGTACATAAGCCTAACACTTGAGCACCTTTCGCCGGTTGACCAAATTTTGGTTGTAGAGAAAAATACCGTGATAAAGAAAACTTTGACGCTACTAGGATATACCCCCCCCCCCCGCCAAAAATCAAGTTTCCCAAAAGTGCTTTAAAACTATTTTTAAGTAATAATTTTGGTATAAAGAGACCAAAATAGTAATGTGAATCGTTGACTGCTCGTCTTGACGAGTAAAGAAAAAGGACGCATATTAGAAAAAATAAGACATTGCTCTGGGCTATTCATAGGATTACCTTTCTCCATTCTGCACTGTCATCCATGGAAGAAGATTCATTATTTCTGCCCCCGTTGCTGTTCAATTGGCGCGCTGGATGTCTATCTCCATCAGCTGCAACACTTCTCAACTTTGGGAAATTTTTTCCATCCGGATCAGCAGTCAGGCGTGCATGCAAACTCTCCATTTCGTTATTTGCTTTTCCTTTTGTGCAATTGCCTTGTGTTCTAAAAAAAAACAATAAACAAATCAATCGATCACACATCTTTCAATTTTAAAAAAGGCAACGACAGGAGGAACTTAGATGGCCGTAATAATCAATGAATTTCATTTAGAAGAGGTCTTATCATCACCACCATAGAAACATCATTTCCTCCACATACTCAAGAATAGTATACCTTTTTTGATTGTTGCTCATAGTAAAACCCTTCAAAAATTTACTGCAGTCAACTGTCAATATACCTACGATACGCAGAGTTCCAAAATTTTGACCTTTCTTTTTGCCTTTTCCAATTCTGATATTAGATAATCCCAACTGAAATAATTGCAGAAATTCTGAACCTGCGATTCATTTTTTAAAAACCAACTGTTTCGTCCTTAAAATAAATGAACATGTCTGTGACATACACCTAATTTGCAAAATACATATATTACGTTGTGCAGAAAGTTCGTGCGGTTTTGAAATTTTCAAAAATCAAATTGGTCACCTGTTAAAAAATATGCTAATGAAATATGTATATTATAAACAGAAGCGAGATGATTAGGGCTATCGGTTCGGGTACCCAAAAATTTCGGTACCGGACAACCCTAGAGATCATACTTTTTCTTGTTCTTTATCGGGTCAAACTCTGTCCAAAAGTCGTCTCCAATTTTCACCAAAATTTTTTACATTGGATGGCAAAACAGCTGAGTTTAAAAGACAATTTACAGGTCAGGAATTATGGGATCCTCCAGGTCATAAGCATGAACACCAGAACTGGCAAAAGATGTAAAAATTTGGTTAATAATAGGTAGAGCCAATGAGATATCGAAGTTAGGGGGATGTCCTAAAATAGATTTCGAGCATCACTACTGCTAGTAAACTCACTGAAAGGTAGTTTGCATATCCTTGGGCGATGGTGGTGTGGACGAGATTTGTGAGATCATTTGCAAAGAACAAGAAGAAGCAATTGTGTTGTCGCTAAGTTCAGTAAAAGTGGGAGAAAAAACACCATCTAAAGCATTAAGCCTGTCGTTGGGGCATACAGCCGTCGGAGGATGCACAATTGATTGCTCTTTTTCCGAGTATCTACCATTTTGCATGGGTTCTACAGTTTCTTCTTTTTCTTCAATAATTTCTCCATTTCCTTGATGATGATCACGTGTGAGAGTGGAAGAGGATCGAGTAGAGCGAGTATTGGACGAAAGGGTGGTTGAACGGCGATCTCTGGCGTCACACACCTGAAATATTTGAATTTAAAATCGAATATTGCTTACTAAACGTGGTCCACCCTAGAAAGACCAAGATCAACCACTCTTTCCGGAGAAACAGAGGAAATACTGCTCGTGCCATGCGAGCCACCACCCATTTCTTCTGGAAAAGCTAATGGAGCCTCACCATGCACGCAAATATCATTGTCAGAGTCAATGTCTGAAGACACGTAAAAAATTAGGAAGATAATAAAGAAAAAAATATATTCTTCACCTCGTTCTAAAGTGAAAGAAGTGGACGGCATTCGGAAATCTTCGCTGTTCAGCTGTTTGGTTGGTGATTCAAATGAGAGCAGAAGGTCATCAGAAGCGGAACCAAAAACATTTTTATGAGGTTGAGAAGATCTTTTGATGGCACCAAATACATGTAGCACAGAAGGACGCGTAGCAGCAAGTGGTTTAACTGAACAATTATATGTACAAAGTGGCGTAATGAATTATCATCCTTACAAAAAATTGCTAACCTGCAGTCGTTTGACTTCCGTCCTCACAAATATTACTGACAAAATCTGGACGAGCATTTCCACCACCAATTGTTCCTGGCTTTTGGCTTATCGGCTCTTGTTTGGCATGAGAAAGGCAACAATCATGATCCCATCTCCTGAAAATGAGTGTTTTCCCACTGAGTTAGTTGATAATACTACGTTCACATGCACAAAGTCAAGGGCTGTTCACATGCACATTTGACTTGCTTGGGCGAACATAATGTAAATGAGAATTTCAAGTAACCTGTGATTAGGTGGAGGAGCATTGTCATAGATAAATAAATTCCTAGGCACATTGTCATAAGAGAGCGGCAAGGGAGGCTGTTGTTCTTGAGCACAAATCAGGTCTTCCAAATTGTTATAAACCGGTGTTTTTGGCTGAGTCCAAGCATCATACAGAGGCGGAGCTTGATAAGAACAGATCGTCGGCAAATCGTTTGGCTCTGAAATGAACAAAAAGTGTAATTTGAGCGTTCGCTAGGCTAATAGCCAAATTATTCCGAAAAAAGGGATAAAGTAGAAATGCTCTACTGTAAAAACATCTAAAAATTATTACTTTGATCTGTTCGACCAGAAGGCAGAGAACCATTTACCCTCCTAGGCATATCGTCTTTGTTAAACATATTCGGAGAGCTGATTGGAAAGACTGGAACAACTGTGGGCATAGGATGATGTCCATTTCTCATTGCCCTTGATGAAAAGCTAGAAGAAGTGCTTGCCTAAACACAAACAAGTAAATTAGAATTCAATAACAAAACGCAGTCCACTCTCGATACAGAGGCACTTGAGAGCCGCTTTTAAGGGGTGCCACTATATCAATAGTTGACGTAGTAAGAAATTGCCTGGTTTTTATGTAAAGGGATCGATTCACACTTAAAAGAAGTCCTTTTTCTCTCTGGAGCACGAGAATTTTCCGGCAAAGTCCTCCAAACAATGGCTCTAGTTGATTGAGAAGTGGAAGGAGAAGCATCATCTGATTTGGTTAAATCGTTGGTTTTGGAATTCCGAAGAGATTCTAAATATGAAGTTAAAGACTCAGACAATATACAGGGCACCGCAAAATCAGAGTCACCACTTTTTATAGACACTAATAATTGTTTCTACGCACTACCTTTTATAACCAATATTGCAGTTTGGTATATCAATTGAAATGAGAAACCAGACTATCTAAGCGTGCATAAAACCAAGACTATATTAGCGGTCATGACATGATCACAGCAAAATGATAACCTTATTATTTTTTGGTATCCAGTGATACAAAGATCTTTGAGCAACACCTTGAGCTGAACTTCTTGAACTTCCCATCATATTTGCCACAAAGATGTGTCCAACAAATTTTGGATGGGTTGACAACTAATTTAATAATTGGCAATCACGTATTTTTTCTGTCCTCAGTGTCTGTAAGCGTTTCTGAACTTTTTTTTGTTTACATTGCCCTCCGCTTTTTGTAAAAGAAATTACCAAATAAGCAAACAACACAAAAGAACTCATGAAAAAAAAATAAATGGTCTTTGAAAAAAGTAGTGACTTTGTGCCACCCTGTAGAGAAGAAGTGTATGTAACCTTCGATAAGTTCTCGACAAGCAGCCCAACCATCCTTGCTTTGGATAACTTGTGTCAGGTCAGTGTGCTGTTGCGTTTCATAATGCTTCAGCTTTTCCAAAACGGTCATACCATTGCAGTCTTTTATGCTTAGATTGACACCTAAATCTTTGGTATGAAAACATGAAAATACCGTATTCTCTCTAATAGAACCACACCCCTCCCCTAATTCAAAATCGTGCTTTTGGCCTACTTTTTGGAGACAACTCCCAAGCAAGTTACCACTCAAATTGTAGCTTATTGTTTTAGCTATAAATTGGGTGGTAACTTGCCTAAGAGTTGTTTGGAAAAAGTAGGCCAAAAACACAATTTTGAATTAGGAGGTGTGGTTCTATTAGAGAGAATACTAAACTCAAAATTTTAGAGTCCAAAAAGGTCGGTGGGTTTGAAACTGTTGGTGTAAGAGATCTCTAATAGAGTCTGCCGTATCATTTTGTGTTTTGCTAAACCAGATGGCTTTGTCATTTTATAACCTTTATAATCTCACTTTTTAGTCTCAATCATTTCATGAATCTTGTGATCTCAAAAGTTTTAGAATAAGCTGACATTAAACTGGTTCTGGAGAATGAAATCTGGTGAATACTTCTCATACTTGCTAGGCTAGTGCTGTGCACTTAATTAACAAAATTGATGGTCGATATTATCAAGTTTATGTTGTTCTAATTTTTGCCCATGTAAAGTAGGTTTGGCCTCCCGCGTCCTCCCGTCCCTTAATTTTTTCTAAAATCATACTAAAAAAATCCTTCCCGCAATCCCTCCCACCTTCAATTTTTTGATCTCTCCAGCTAGCGATTTCACGCGAGATAATCAAATAAAATATAATCAAATAAAAGTCAAATACCGTGGCTAAGCAGAACACGCGCTGACTCGATTTGACCGAAAATTGCAGCAACATGGCTAAACTATCATATATGAGTGTCACTGCACAATCCCAACCATCTTACATTGGAGATCCTTCCTCTGTCACGTAGTTTACATCGAACCCAGAGTTACAAAGAATAGACAAGCATTCCGTGTGGCCATACCTGGCAGCAGAATGAAGAGGGTATACTACCTTTGCCGAAATAGTTCTGTTGTCAGCAGTGGAGCATTCTGCAGCACTCTAAAAATGTTGTCAGGGTTTACCCACTTATTGGCGAATTCCACACAAGATCTACCTGCAAAATCAACTCTGGGCAGTAGCAGATCAACAATTTACAGATATTCTCTTTTCCTGTCCTAAAGAAAAGCCAATTGTCTTGACTACTCGCTCTTTTAAAACAGACATACCTCACAGCAATATCTAAGGCTGTTTCGAATCTGGCATTCCTGAGTTGGGCATTCGCATGGTTCTAAACAGATAATTTAATGGCGGATAATTAATTGATTGGGAAAATCAATGAAGCTACCTTTAGCAGTAAGCTGACGACCCCTCCATGACCTAAATTTCCATAGTTGTTAGGAATCTCCCTCAATTTGAATAAGCCCAAAAATCACACGAGAAATCAGATCGAGCTTTGATCGTTTGGGATGAAAGGTCAAAGTAGGAAAGAGTCTGACTCAAACTTTGATTTTGCCCCAATTACCGTATTCTCTCTAATAGAACCATACCCCTCCCCTAATTCAAAATCGTGTTTTTGGCATTGTGTTTCTGGCCTACTTTTTGCAAACAAGTCTTGGGCAAGTCACCACTCAAAAACACGACTCAAATTGTAGCTTACTGTTTTAGCTATAAATTGGGTGGTAACTTGCCTAAGACTTGTTTGGAAAAAGTAGGCCAAAAACACATTCTTGAATTAGGGGGGGGGTATGGTTCTATTAGAGAGAATACGGTAAATTATGACTTGCAATACTGCTCTACTATATCTACATCTCCCACCAAAAGTTGCAAAAACATAAGTTGCAGAAAAAAAAACTGCCTTAACCGCAAAGGATCGGACCAAAACGACTCGTTTTACCCTTTTTAGGGTACTAAAATAGGCTAGGGCGGATGGGATACGAGAAGTCGAGAACTTGCGATCGCCATTATGGGAAGGGGGTGGATTCATTTAAAAGATAGGGTGAACAATTCTCAATCTTTTAAAACAACTTTTCTCTCTTAAAAGAAGCAAGCTTTGTGTAAGTTTTCAAATAAACTGTCAATATAATACCGTGTAAAGAGGCCAAGTGAAGAGGACACTCTTTGGCATTGTTGACTGTATTAAGAGTGCCTATTTCTGCTTTAAACAACTCCTAAAAGCCAAACTTTGAAGAAAAAATATTTAAATTTTGAGCTGTACCTCGACCGCCTCCACATGCCCATTCCACGCTGCCAAATGAATGGGGAGACAGCCTCTCCTGTCCTTGCTGACCACCTGAAAATGGCGCTATTTTGAAAAATTTTTCAATAAAAACTTGAAAGCACAACAGTGTTGTAACTGGGGTTGACCAAACGGTAAATGACTGGCTTGTTGACCGTTTAATTAAAAATTGGTCATTTTCTCTTGCAACCATTTTAGAGATAAAGTCATTTAATTCGCCTAATGTTTGCTTTTGTTGCTTTCTTTGTCTGTAGATCTTGCAGATCTTCTCTTGTAGTCATATCATTCAGATGTCGCAATTCAAACCGCTTTCTTGGGTCTGGAGCTATTTCAAGCGCGTCGAAGAGAAGGATGGAAATGGGAAGCTCGTGTTTTATGGCTACTGCAATTTCTGCAACACTCGGTACCAAAATCACGCTGGTAGAATGGAAAAGCATCTTAAGGTATAGTTCTACTTAATTTTTAGAGACATTAAG
>BBSZ01013822.1:0-33305 GCA_000981365.1 Subanguina moxae
CCCACTCGCGTACAGACAGGCAGTGTTTCTAATAATCAGAAGCAGAATGAAAGTCAGAATGAAAATCTGAAATTTTCAAAAGCAGAATTTGTTTCTGAATTTCATTCTGCATTCGAATACCTACTTTCTAATATCAGAAAAGTAGGCATTCAAATGCAGAATGAAAGCCGGAAACAAATTTTGCTTTTCAAAAGTTCATTCTGCCTTTCATTTTGCTTCTAATTATTGGAAACACTGCAGACGGGTGTGCCCTTCAAGAGTTACTTTTCGTACTACAAATATTTCGGAAAGCATCAAACCCTCATTTCATCCCCAAGCACTACAAAATACATTTATTTAAAGAGTTTCAAGACAAAAACTTCAAATATGCACATCTTGGTCCCGTTTTACACAAACATTTCAATTTTATAAACATTTTATTAAAATTGAAAACATTGGTGAGTGAAGAATAAAGGTGAAATATCCGCATGGACATTAAAATTCACTTCAATGATGAAAAAAACATATAAACACAATACTAATTATTGAATAAATTAAAGTAAGAGCTCTCGGTAAATCGTTCTATTCATAGTCATCATCGACCAATCTTTGTTCATGTTCTGGAAGGTCCATGTCGATGCCACAGAAAGAAGCACAGCACAGCGTCAGCGGGCTTGAGTCTGGCATACGTGGCAATACATCTCTACGGAAACGAGGCCCAAAGAATATGTCGTTGTAGACAAACATTCCTACGATCAACAGAGCAAAGCCAAGCAACTGAAACAATATTTTGGTGAGAAAGAGGCGTAAACCCTAGCTAAAAATTTGATCACCTGGAGTGCGATGAACTTCTCCCCAAAGAGTGGGATGGACACCATCCAGATAATCAGCGTTCTGTAAAGTAAAATAGTTTATATCTTACATTCGGATAAATTCAAGTAAAATTAAAAAAACCCACCTGACACTATCCAATACCATTCTAAAATATCCAAAAATATTAGCTGAGTTCAAGAACTTGAAAATTAACCTGCTCGTGGCGGACAGCCGCTTAGTCACGCTGACTCCGGCAAAGTTGAAGAAGGCAATGCTTAAATTCGTGGGTGAGTAGAAATTGGTGCTATAAAATCAAATACAAAACCAACCTAACAATCGTTAACAACAATGCCATCAAGATCTGTGGCTTGGCATACCTGAATCAAATTTTTATGTAAAACTCCTTACTCTGCCAGGCTGTACTCCCACGTGCTAATCACGGCACACAGTTCTAGATTTTTATTTGGCGATCTTCAACTTCTCTACAGGAAATAAAAACACGCGGGATTCAGGGAAATCCACTCGGCCAAAATCCGCATGGCCGAAATCACCCCGCAATAAAGTCTTCTCAGAGTCAAAATGAACATACGACAGTTGGCCATGGTTTTAAAATTTCCCTGTGCTAATCAGAGCATTCTAGAGAAGGGTTAACAGGGGTCAATCACCGTTTTATAGGCTATTTCTCAATTTTTCAAAAAAAAAATTGAAAGGCACCCCCTTAAACGGTTTTTCACCCCTGTCAGACCTTCTTTAGAAGACCGTAATTAGTACAGGAAAAGAGTTCTCAAAGCCTGGAAGAAAAAAAAGAATTCACACCAAGTGGACATCAACTTGGCTTTGTTAGTGCATGTAGAAACACCGAAACTTGTGAAGGTGCCTTGCAACACAAACCGAAACAAGGAACATAAATATTAAAAACCATGTTCAACTGTCGCTTTATCGGACAAAACCTCCAAAGAAGTGGGAGCTAAAATTTTTCTATTAAAGACGCTTCTACATACAACTAGGCCTCGGGCTTAGGGTTGACCAACGCACGTTAACCGTGAACAGCTAAGCCTAAGTGAAAGAGGGCATACCGCATAACCTTGATTAATCCTTCCCCCTCTCTCGTCACGACGGTCGGTGGTCAACGATTTTTGACAGTTCAGCCACCCGACAATTGGGTAATGACACCATAATCAAAAAATTTAGCCCTGAATTCCAGCTAAATTTTTGAGTATAATGTCAATACCCAATTGTTGGGTGGTTGAGCCGTAAAAAATCGTTGACCACCGACCGTCGTGACGAGAGAGAAGAAGATTAATAGAGGTTATACGGTAATCATCAAATATAACCAGGTATAATATCTAAAACATTTTCATTTTTAAGAAATGATGCAGCATCACCGCTGCGTTACCATGGTAAACGGGAGTCCAAAAAGGGTCTCAGAAAACATACATTTCTTGGAAGGCATAAATGACATCCTCCAATCGAAACTCAGGATTCTTGGAGAATGTAGCTGAAAGTATAGTCTAATAAAGAAAATCGACATAACACGATATAGAAACGTTACCTGGCACGTGGATGAAATACATCGGAACCATGAGAAAGGAGATTATGGAAAGACCAAACAGCCCCTCAAGACCAACAGCCAAAAGTGGCGGGACGTCTAAAACGAGGAATTGGAAATATTATTGATAAGCAGAAAGGAAAGTAAACCGTATTGGAGGACAAATTTCTGCTCTGTTACCATTTGGATAGCGACAATGATCTGAGCCATAACAATCAGAAGGTCACCTAGACAACAGCGAATAAGAGCGAATAAAGATTTCAATATGTCAGTAGAATACCCGTGATAATGGCATTGATATCCTATAAAATGAAGCTAGTAATTCGAAACAAGAAAAACAAAAGAAGACTACATCGTGAGGATTGTCATCGAACATGATGTCGGAGACACCAACAACCACCAAGCCCACAGTCACGAAAGCCATTCCCAACCACTTAAAAGCTTGCAGACGAGTGCGCAGGAAAGCTACCGACAACAGACCGGTGAAAATGATGACAGCACCTACAAATAATAGTTTTTCACAATCCATTAGCCAGATCGAAAGCTTTTTTTAAAGACATTACCTCTGAGCATCTGGAAACTAGAGGCAGTGGTGAGGTTCAGGCCAATGTACATCAAGCTTGTGGCAAGCTAGGAAGAGCTTTGTAAGCAATTATTCTTTCAAAAAGAAAAAAAATTTTATTCACCACATCACAGCAAGCTGGTGGTAGGAAGATGACAGTGCTGAACTTAGGCAGTGTCGGCTCCTCAGCCAGCTCGTCATCCAATTCTAGCACGGCTCCAGATTCTCCAACAGCATGGCGATGCTTCCAATACCGTTTTCGAAAGAAGTATATTATGAAGTACACTACGAGACACGAAAATTCTCCTACGAACATGCATGCAGCCTTAAAAAATATTTTAGACAATTTTAGACCATTTCTCACAAGCCTAAGGCTATTTAGATATGGCCAAACTGGAACAATCGTTTATGCAAAAAGACCTCAACAATTAAAATTTTGCAAACAAAATTTAAATAGGAGGCTTGGCTGCCGAGATACGACCAAAAATAGGAGAGACGAGACTAAAAAAGCCTAAAAACTGATTTGACGGCTTATTTTGATAATATCTCAGCAAGCAAGCCACTTTCTAAAATTCTTTTTTCGTATTCGAATCTCTCAGAAATTTTTGCATGCTATGATGGTGTCTCAGAAAAAAAGAAATTACGTGAAATGGGGATTTCTAATAAAACAAGTTAAAAACTATATCTCAGTGGCTTGATGTCTAAATGACCTACAGCCTCGTCTACAATACTCGTGTTTGGCTGTAGCTTATAACTCTGGCTAAAATTAGGACTCAAATCACGAGTTATTTGAAAGAGATTGACTCAAAAAAAAAATTAGGCATACCTTTTTATTTTAGGACTTGCTTAAATTTTTTTCAGAACCAATTTCGCTCTAAAAACTCAAAATCTGAGCCCTCATTTTAGCTATAAGCTACAACCAAAGGCGACCCATCGTAGACGAGGTTTACCGTATTTCCTCTAATAAGGCCTCACCCCCTTTGATTTAAAATCGTATCCTTGGCATTCTGTTCTTGACTCAACTTTTCCAGATGACTCTCAGGCAATTTACCAGCCAAATTGAAGCTGATAAAATAAGCTAAAATCTGGTTGATAAAAATCGCCTGAGAGTCATCTGGAAAAGTTGAGTCAAGAACAGAATGCCAAGGACACGATTTTAAATCAAAGGGGGTAAGGCCTTATTAGAGGAAATACGGTATATTTTTCTCCACAAGAAAAATACTGCGAATAACTGTAAATTAGACTGGCCTGGAAAAAAGGATGATCGAAAAGCACTCCATTAACCTCAATGCTGTCTGCCCACCTAAAAAATTTAATGTTTTCATCACTCAAACAGTCAAGCTCTTACTTCGCGGCAATGGTGTTCATTGACCCAGAAACAACCATCAAAATAGCAATGAAGACGGAAAATCCAGTAGAAGTCTCATCGATAGAGAACGGCATCTTTACCTGAAAAGTAATGCTCATTGGCACATAAATCCTAAATCAAGTCTACAATCGAAATCCAAGAATTTTAGCTGATTACATCAATAGTATGCCCAAAAACAATTACTAATGCTACCCTTCTCCCACTCCTGCCTGTGATCCTTCTAATTATTTCCACAGCTCTTTTTTACGCCAATACATAAAGCAAACATATAGCCAAACACCTCTTTGAATTTATGACTCATTGCTGCATTTTTAAGCGCACCTTTTATGATTGCTCTGTTTACCAATCACTTTTGCAGGGTTGTCGGTAGGGTTGGTCCCCACATCTTTCCCTCCCGTGACCAAAAGTGCCCAAAATCCCTCCCGTCATTCCTCCCGCTTTAAACTTTTCGCTAATATTCCGCCCGTTAGTGATTTCACGGGAGGGAAGCCACCCTAGTTGTGGAGTACTTGAAATTTTCGGCTACCCTAACCGAACCAATGCCCAAAACCCGAAAAAAACCCGGTTTCGATTCCAATTACCCGAAAACGGGTATGCGAACCGACAACGCTGCATTTTTTTTTTCACTAGATGAATCAGTAAAAATATCTGCGATTTATGGCAGAGGCAAACAATAATTTTTGGCACAAGTAAGAAAATACAGTCTGTATCTGCATCCCTCCAGTTTGCTACTTTGCTAGATTCCCTAGTTTCTTCATCGCAGCTTTTAAAAGAGATCTTTCAGAATTTTTGCATAGCGTGAATTAAAGCATGGATAAGATAGATGGGAAAGTTGCCGACGCAAAAGAGCCGATCAAAAAGTTAAAACAGAAAATTTAAGAAAAAAATTAAAATTTCCACTTTCAAGAAGAGGCTGAAAAATTAAACACCCTTTTCTATCCACCCGTTTTGAGGAGGGTGTGCGAAGATGTTGAAATATTAACCCATAATTGGAGTAAATACGTTGTTTTAACGTCTTTATTTTGTAGGCTAGTCGGCGGTGGATTAATTTTGCCCTACCCGGTTTTCGGTTAACTGACCGCCAACTAGCTTACTATTTTGGTGTCAAAATCTTAGTTTTTCCAACTTTTGTCTTATTTATAATAATTGAGAAGTCTGAAGGTCAAAAAAGAGAAATGCATTAGACATTACAGGGACTTTGCTGTATTGGCTTAAGTTAAAACTTGCCTGAAGCTAAGACGGCGAATCTGAGAAACAACACAAATAAAACTTACCAAAAGTTTTTACAAAAGAATTGTGTGATTATACTAAATATGCAATTCCTTTTTATTATCAAACGGTTGGATAAAAAATCTTATCACAAAATCTGCTATTTTGTTGTCTGCAAGTGTGTCTGGACACGCTCTCTGTCAGACTGTTTGAATTCTTTCGTCTGCTGCCTGTCTAGTCACCACTTCGACTGCACATAATTAGGCAAAGAAAAGGTTTCACTCAACACTGTGAATCAAATGCCTTCAAAATAGTAATTTAACAATGACCAAGTGGATCTCTGTGAAATTTATTTTAACTCCCTCCCACTATTGTGAAAGTAGGGAGTAGGGCGGACCAGATCAAATGCATTTGTCCCTCCAATAACTCGACCCATTCCACTTCTGGTGACCGGAAGAATGGGTGCAGTCGGTTTCACCAACCCTTCCCAGGCTGTGTGAAGGACAGCATGTGATGTTTAAATTTAGGCGGATACTCTTTTAAGGTTTTTGCATGTGGCACTCAATCTTATACACAAACAATGTTTACTTTAGGTACTAGAAAGTCTAAAATAAGAAAAGCTCAGAGGAATATATGTATCTTACTAATTTTTTTGTGCTTGGTCAATCTGTTAGTTTCTTGCATTTATACTACTACACCAGACTGCAAACTCAATAATCCTCTTTAGAATTTCTCTCAAGTCTGTAGAGTTGATCATGTCTTATGTAAACAAATAAAAAGAATAAAAAAAACTGTCCGCAGCAGCTCTGACGCCACAGAATTGTGGAGAAATTTTAATCATTCTACCTAGACTACTTGATTTTTCTAATATTGAACGGCTCTAAGCACCGTATTTTTGCGATTCGAACAGAACTTTCCTTTTAGTAAAACGACAATTGGCCATCCTTTTCTCCAAAATTTTTCATATTTTTTAACAGAATTGCCTATTTTTGATTATTTTATTTATTTTGAGGCCTCTCAGCAGTCAAAATGTCCTCAAAAATGCAAATCTGTAAACTTTTTTTGAATTTAGGGTGGGCTATAATTAGAGTTAATACGGTATTGGTCATATCTGGGCAAGCCGGACACTAGTTTTCTGGCTGATCAAGATGTCTTTTTTGTGGGTTTTACAATTGTTTTGGAAAAATAATTATTGCAACCAAATTTTCTTTAATTTTATTGCACAAAGCAAATGTGAAGGAATTTTTTCTATAAGTTTTTCTCAGGCCTTTTTAAAATGTTTGCAATAGTTTTGAACGATAATAACAAAAAAGATCTGAAAATTTTTTAAATCCACAAGGGGAACCTAGCTGATTTTTGAAAATTTCAAAACACGACAATTTATTGACATTTTTCTTGGAATTATTGGACATCCTTCTTTCCTCACAAAAAGGATTTCAAAAGCGACCAAAGGCCGACCATTGTGTTTGTGTCTGGACGTCATCCTGCCTTTTCACTAATCCTACTATTTTTGGGTTGAAACAGCAGCAGTAGTAGTAGTAGCAGAAGAAGATGGAGAGAGAATGCGAGAGGAAATGAGTGATATTCTTTTGTCTACTCCATTTCTCATCTAAAAGTAGAAGGAGAGACTCAGGATAGAAGGCAAGACAAATATAAATAAATATAAGTAAGAAAAAGAGGTGTTTTTGTTGTACAAGGAGAATGTTTGGCCGCTTCCCATACGAGTAGTATAGGTTGTAGAGCAAAGTATCAATAGCTGACTGGTTAGTACTTCAGTGCTGATGGTGCAAGTGCATGGTCAGTTAGGCGCATTTTGCGAGTCAACGCAAAAACTTGGCTTGATGATTCATGCTAAACTTAACAGCCGTTTTGTTGATGACTCATAGGCATACTACATACCAAAATGTAGCTTAGAATGTTAACTACATTTTGGTATGTAATATGCCTAGGAGCCAGCAACAAAATGTATGCCAAAAGAACTAAAAATATTGAGCCATTAACTTTACGAAAAGAGGTACAAAGAATTGTTGAAAGCTCTGATTAAAAGGTCTCCCAAAGATAAAGGTAGGAATGGAGAGTATGGGCCTAGAGAAAATGTCTGCCTGGGCCATCTCTTACTCACTTAATCAAATTGAGTAATGCTTTTGCCATTTGTGTCTCTGCCTCTTTTGGGTGAGTAAGCACCAGCAGACTTACTATGAGTCTTTCACTAGCAAAACTCTTGTTCAACTGCTGCTGTTGCCAAATCAATAGAAGGGCTGGTCTTTTCACATTTTCTGCTGGTCTGGAGTTCAGTAAGCTGGCAGCTGGGTGTGTTTTCCTCTCCTCCTATTCCTTCTTCTAGATATGCAATCTCTGTACGTGTAATCCTGGTATATTGTGTGTCTTTCTCTTTGCTATACCACTTTGTTTAGTGGAAAAGAGTATATTCAATTTGTTGGAATATGTGATGTAGTGGATTATAGAGGAATCGAAATTATTGAATAGATGGCTTTCTTTTTCATTCATCTCTCTTATTTTTTTGTTGGAAGGTTTTTGTGTCGTGTAGCTGGCATGACTGACTGTTGGAACACATGCTTGATGTTGTTGTTTGTCGGTTTGCAGAGCTTCTACCTATGCTTGGAATACATAAATTTTCCGCTCTTTTACCTGGTTTTTGCTGACAAAGAAAATTTATTGACCTTATTTATTTCTTTTTGCTCAACATGCAGGCCTGGATTTTCTCTTTGCAATGACATATAGCCTGACTAGATGTTGGTGAATGAAAAAAGTTGGAAAAAGGGTATTTAAATGCAGCAGGAGGTATTTCTCTTCAAAGACCTTTTTCCACCAACATCTAGTAAGATAATACCTCATTGCAAAGAACAGATCCAGGGCTCCATGTGGACAAAAAAATTAGAATAGCTTGTTGGAAAAAAGCTGAGATAATGAAGTTTTAAAAATTCCACAGAGGTTAACCCAAAGCTGGGAATCAGAACTAATGAGAAAATTACCCTAAGCCTTTGTTAAATTTTTCATTACCATTAAGAGTCGAAGCAACCACTTCTATAAGTAACCTGGGTATGCTCTACAAGAATAAACTACAAAAAAAGAAATAAATTGCTTCACCGCGTTAAAAACACACATCAGGTACGTCCCTTGTCAAATAAAAAAATCCCAAATTGATAATCGGCCGTTTGGCTGAGGTCCAACCCTTGGATGCCCTACCCTTTTTACCTCCTCTCACTGATGATTACATATGTATTGCTGATCAGATTGTTGACTCAACGCTTTTTTTTAAATCAAAAACGAGAAACATTTATGAGTAATGTTATTACCATTTGTGTTCTTCCTCCTTCTGTACTTCCAAAGAGGCTGTTTCCCTGGGTTCTATTACTGAAGAAGGTTTTAAATTGGTAAGGTGGTGCATGGAGTTGTTGTTTTTCCTTAGCAACCAAATAGTCTATTCCAAACTCTATCCTAGCCAACCTTTATAGTGGTTCAGCTGCAGATTAGTTTGGTGCATGCAATAAATAATTAGATTAGTGGTCGCCAATCGTTCACACTCTCCTTTTCATTCATCTTTATGAGATAAAGATATTTTTTTGCTTATTAAAGAAAATTGACCAAAATCTGAGTTTTGGTTTGCGAGAGCAAGACAAATTTAATGCGAATGGAGCAAAAATTAGGATTTGTCCTTAGGCTTAGTTTAAACCCAGCTTATATCAGCCAAATGCATTTTTATCTACAATAGTATGCAGCCAACCCTCGCTAATCCGCCCCTTTAAGGCCGGTCGCAAATGTAACATACAAAACCTCCCTGTATAATCCGCCCCTGAGTCCAATCCCTTGAGGGAGTGGATTAGCGAGGGTTGACTGCAATAAAAATTAATAAAAAAAAAGGTAAGCTAGGATTATTTAAAAAAATCGCCTGCAGAAGGATGAAGTAGGCTTGAGTATAGTCTTAATTTCTTATTGGTTTTGAAAAAAAAACCATCAGACGTGTCATAAAAAAAGGCTTCCTTGCATGTGTACTTACTGTTCTTTGACTTTGTGTTGTTCATTTGTTTTGTTCATAGCAACTGTTTAAAGGCCGCTGATAGGCAGTGATTGTTCGTCATTTGCGTGGGCTGGACCTCTAATTCTACCAGTCTATTAGATGTTTTGCTCACGAAGTCAGACTCAAAACTGTAACATTTTATGCTTTGACCTTTTTCATGCAACTATTGATGTTTTTAGGTCTTTTTCATGCTGGCTGTTTTGTGCAGAAGCATTCCGTGCTAGTGATTGCCTTTGTGTTCACGATTTTTACGTGGGTTGACATTTTGTTGATGAATTTTCAGCATGGTTTCCACACTTTTTTATAATAGAAATGTGGTTAAAATGCTAACAAATTTGAAAACCGTATTTTCTCTAATAAGATTGACCCGGTGGGGGTTTTATTTTTCAACCCTTCTCGAGAAATGGGGCTTTATTACAGAGTGAAATCTTATCAGAGAACATGCAGTATTTGGGCTTTATTGTGGTGTATTACCATATTTTTATGCTTAGAAAAAAGAACATTTTTCAGAATATGTTGCTTTGGCCTACGATATGTTCGAATCGAGACTGACATAGTCAAGCTCTGGGTTTCAGAGGGTGGTCGATTAGATGAGGAGCTCAACTATTTTTCGAAAATTCAGCGAGAATATGGACGCGAAAAGAGGCCGTGGGAGTATGAAAAGCATTTTGTATTGGATGAGCAGGACCCAAGACTGCAACAAATTCCTGTAATCCCAAAAATTGGTACTCATGGGTTATCCGACATCATCTTCAACCTCTTTTCAGTTCTTTTTACATCATTTCTAGGCATAAATTTGCGCTAGAAACACGAAAGCTGCATCACAGTGGTAATGTTCAAATGCTTTAATGTGAAATGCCCTGTCTTATACTGATTTACCCCGTCAATTTTTAAATCTTCATTACCTCAGTTGTTTTCTAACAATCTTTTCTATTTTTTTTTCAACATGTAGGCCTGGACCTTGCGTTTTCAATGAGGTATCACCTGACCAAATGTCGGTGGAAAAAGTTGGAAAAAAAAGGTTTTTAAATGAAGCAGAGGGTGTTTCCCTTCAAAAATTCTTTTCTCCAACTTTTTCTACCAGCATTTAGTCAGTTGATATCTCATTGAAAAGAGCAGATCCATGCCTATATGCTGAAAAAAATAGGATCAGTAAAGATTGTTAGAAAACAGCTGCAATAATCAACTCATGAAAGTTTGACGAGCTACCGTATTTGCTCCTTTCAAGTGGCGCTGCTCTTACTCTTACGGGTCCTATTCAAAATTATGTATAGAAATGATGTAAAATTCACGTGAAAAATGATTGAAATTGATGTAGAATAACCCATATGCTCCCAAATCTTTTTTCCTGCATCTATAAGTTAGCAAAATAATTGGCAGGAAGATGAAGCAGCTTCTTCAGGCTACCAGGTGCTCATCCAAACAGCTGATCAGAACTCTCACAATGTGCTCACCAAAGATGGCTTACTCAGGCATGTGGACTTGCTCATGGAAATTGTGAATTTGCAAGTGGACAAGTTTGGAATGTGAGTTTCCAAGCCGACGAGATACTATTTTCATGCACTTTCTACTTTAGGAACTGGTCACTAAGTGACATCTGCTTCAAACCAGGTGCCCTCGACATCGACGACGACTCAATTGCCTATGTTATGAAATCAACACTGGAGCGGCTTATCCCTTGTATTTGGATCACGCCAATTGATTGCTTTTTCGAGGGTAGGTTTCTGCAGAAGTATTAAATTTCCAGGGATCAGTAATTTTGCTATTAAGTTCTTTAGAAAACTCGTGCGTTTTTTAAAATTTTCAAAAATCAATTTGAAATTTTTTCAGGGCCATACCGACCGCAAAGCTGATTTCAAAATATCAAAACCATATGAACCAGGGACGGAGCCGACTTTTAAAAAAATAGTCAGAAACAGAAAACAGAAATCAGAACGTCAAAAAAGTCAGAAAACCAGAAAATCAGAAATTAGAAAGCCAGAAAATTTTCGAACCCCTCTCTAACACTCTGAAATCGCAGAATAAATGTTCATCTATCAAAACAAAACCAGAGTACCAATTGCAATTTATGCGCAAAACAGTCATAAGAAACCACACCCAAAAGTCTCGTCGTCTTTTTCATTGACGCAGCCGCATCTCGCAGAAACAAATGGACCTAGAGTAAAAATACAGAATCGTATCATCATCAAAAAGCAGGATTTAGGAGCAATCAATAAACAAGAGAAATGTAAAACAATTTTTGGTTTCCCCGTTTGGGCAGAGGCACTTGACACAATCTAGAACCAACAACCAACTGCCTTTCGCTTCATCTTAAAGAAAAAATTTTTAAGGCCAAATGTGATACGAATAGAATACTACAAAGCTGGTGCAAAACTGACTGTAATAGAAGTGTATTTACGGGTAAAAAAAGGTTGCTTGAACAAAAGCTGATATTCTGCAAAAAATTCCATGCAGCCGATTTTTTTCAAAAAAATCAGAAATCAGAGCGTCAAAAAAGTCAGAAAACCAGAAAATCAGAACCAGAAATCAGAAATCGGCTCCGTCCCTGATATGAACTTTCTCACAATATAACATAAAAAGTTTCCAGGTTCCAAGCCCATCGGTCCTTTTCCACCCATAGAAAGAAGGTTTGTTCAAAAAATTCAAAGGTTTGGTACTGATTTGTTGTAACTTCAGCAAAATCCCTATGGGTGACCTGCTGAGAGTGGCCATGCCAAATCTGCCAAAGAAAGTAGCTTGGTCGAACATCAATCCGGAGTATATTATTAAAGAGCTCTATGCAAACTTTGATCTTGGTACTATGATGAATTTCTTCCTTCGAGTAAATTTTGCTGGCACTGACTTGTCGTTTTTCATGGAATTTTGAGAATTATTTGGTTTTCAGACCGGCATTGATCATGGTTATATGGACAGACCTTGTCTTGATCCACTGGATCCAGACTGTCCACCTACTGCTCCTAACTATTTTCATGGTGCTTGCGAAGGTCTACAGCTCTTCAAGCAACACTTGAATGTCAGAGGTGGAAATCTGTCGGATACTCTTGCCAAATATATAGATGTGAGCAATGGAGTTGATGACGACTCTGGCACTTCTGTATTAGACATATTCAGTGCTTTTTGTAAGATTTTTGATCTTGTATGACATGGGCTGTTTCGTTTAAAATATTCTTTTAGTTTCTAGCGGAAATAATGAAGAAAAGGCTGACAACCGAACAACAAAAGAAATAGTGGAGGGTAAGTGAATAAAAGAAACTACGCCACGTTACGACATCCTGCGTCCCTTAAAAAAAACCTGCTTGACCAATTTATAGTACTACTGTTTTATTTTTTTTGCAGAAAAAGAGTGCAAAACTCATCGAGGTGCTTTTCTCCGGTGGCTTCACTTAAATAAGAAGGTTTCTACAAAAATATTCCCACGGAATGTAAGCTTTTTGAGAGCTCTTCTACTCATCTGAACATGATTTCTTTAGTTGATGCCAACTGACCTCAACTATGGAAAAGGTTTGTTGTAACTTTCACTCTTAAGCTGAAAGTAGTAAACAAAAACTATTTTTGAATTTAGTGATGCAACATGGATGCCGTGGATTTGCTAAGAGTGTGATGAACTGGCCCACTGATATGATTCTGGGAGGAATTCGAGATGATGGAAATTCTATCGAAGCAGAGGCTCTGCAGTCTGTTATTTTGGTGGCTTCTCCTACTGATGTTTACAAAAGATTTAAGGTTATTTTTACGGCTAGACACATGGTGGGGCTCTTTTCAATCCATGTTTGAAGTAAAAATTGGTTCTAGTCGAAATAAGAAAACCCTGGTTCTGGTTTTAGCTAAATCCTGTTCAGATAAATTCGGTGTCTAGGAAGTGTTGAGCATGTGGTCTCTAAAAATTTTCTGCCGGTTGCCAATACTCGACCAACTTTTGCGTTTCAGACTTCTGACTCACTTTCTCGAAATTTCACTTTGGATGGGGATTCACTTGGTGCAGAGGTGCTCGCTTTACTTGCTCAATCTACCAATCAAACATCGAATGATTCTTCAACTGCATCTTGGTCTCCACTAATCGCAAAAGAAGTGATCACAGCCTGGCAGCGCAAATTCACCAACTATCTCTACAATCATCAACTCAACTTCAGGCATGCTTATGGTGGTCTGTCAATTGCACCCAAACCTAATGAGCGAATTGTACATCCTTTGGCCTCCATTTCTATTTCGGATATGTTGGCTGAGTTCTGCGACTTTAACTACTCCATCATTAGCGCTGGCTACTTCTTGATGGTTTGTTTTTGAAACATCTTTGGTGGCATTGCGTCTGATGTTGCAACCCCATTCTCTAGTTTTGGAATAGTTTGTAACACTGTTGTTTTGTTTAGCTCATATATGCTGTCTACTCGCAAATTCGTTGGGATGGTTGTTGCCTGAGTGTGAACTCTGCTACTGGTTTGGCTTTTGCCGGTGTTTTGACGGTTACTTTTGCTAGTGTAGCTGGCTTGGGAATTTCCACTTGGTTCAGGTATGGCTAAAAACTTACGAAATAAAGACGCCAGTTGCATTGTTGACTTGTTTTCAGGATTGAGTTCAATGCCGCTACTACACAGGTAGAGATTTTAACTTTTTCATTTAAAGGTTGGGATCGGGCACTCCCCATGTATAAGAAGTGGCGAAGAACTAGGGTGAAAGCCTCGGTATTTCGATCCTAGAACACAGCTTTCAAAGCGCCCAGAAACGGAATATATAGCTTTTTGCCGTGGCAAAGCGTTAGCTATGTGGTGTAAGATTCCGCTTACCAAAAGCCACCTAATAGTATTTTATCTAGTGGGAATCTAACCACCCAGGCATTTTCACCGGCTTCCTCTTCTCTGACCACTGAGAACGGAGGAGTTTTTACCAGACCTTATTTTCCATGTGTCATTCTCGGCGTAGCGGCCTACCAACCTTTTGCATTCAGACACTTTGTTCGATATTGATTGTCTGTTTTTCAGATTGTCCCTTTCCTTACTTTGGGTATTTATTATGTTCGATATAGATTTTTAGATATTTTGCTTGTAGGCATTGGTGTGGATAACATGTTCTTGCTGCTTCACAATTACCCACAAGTGGCTTCTCGAATCAAGGAGAATGAGATTGGTGTGTTGCTCAAAGAAACTGGTTAGCTAGCCTCATATTTTTTTTCCTTTTCATTCAATGTTGAGTAAACCTTTTAGGAATGAGCATTTTGATGACTTCAATCAACAATATCCTCTCATTTCTCACAGGCACTGTCCTTCCCATACCCGCTTTACGTTCTTTTTGCACTCAGGCATGACAACTCAAAATTCGTCAGCTGATTTTTTGACATTAATATGAGCATTTCAGTCGTCTATTCTGCTGTTTTTTAATTTAATGGCGATTCTCACAGTGTTTCCAGCCATTATTGCTCTGGATCTGAAAAGAAAGAAGAAAGGTTTGAGAGATTTGTGTTGCTTGTGTTGTGTGACTAGCGACGAATCGCCTGAACAAGTCGATTCTTCTTATGGCTTTGACTTGAGTGGTGCTATTCTGACTCCAGCCCAGGTCGGAAATTTTTAATAAATTTGTTTAATCCCAAAGTGAGAGTCGATTCAGGAGCTATTAATCATCACAAAGGGTCAGAAATTGCAATATCACGGCCTAGTTTCTGTGGACAAAGATGATGAAGACGAGGAGTGCGACGATGTGCAGCCGTGGAGTTTACGCGCTTTTCTCCGCAATTACTATATTCCATTTATCAGGCAGCCGACTATTAAGTTTCTGGTCATTGCTATTTGTCTGGGCTTGTTCAGTGGAGGAATCATTGGCATTCGCCATTCCACTATTGGCCTGGAATTAAGCGATGTGTTGCCTGAACACACGGCTCCTGCTGCTTTTTTGAAGGCTAGAGACAAGTATTTCTCTTTCTATCCCATGTTTTTGGTGTTTCGCGGTGAAAATATTGACTTTCCTCGTCAACAACATCTGATTAAAGGCTTGAGGGATGAGATTGGTAAGCGATTACGTGTTATGAGAATTTTTATAGTCGTTACAATCTAAAATACGCTTTTTTTAAAGAATAATGAACTATAGTCGAGAGCTTAAAAGAGTTAGAGAATAGCAGGCCCAATGTTGGAGAGTGTGTCATAGGCATATTATCCAAAGCACACATCAGCAACCCCACTCAGGAAAAACATCTTACAGTGAAATTTGAAAAACATAATTTATAGTTGTTTTATAAAGCTCTCCTCAGACTCTCGCGAGTGGCGTGTCAATGACTCGCGAGTCAAATTTGGCCATATTGAAAATTGCAATTTTTTTTTGGGCATATTGCCACTTTTTTCTTTTCAAACATCTCACGCAGACGCAAACTAGTACTTAAGAATGCGCAAAAATATTGAAAGTTTTATTTCCTGACGCAACTAGCACATAGAAATCATCTCAAAAGTGCTAATGATTTTTCTCGAATTGACTGGAATTTGTGGGATCAAACGGATATGCATCAGTTTGCTTCATCGAACTATCGGCTTATTTGCACATCTCCTCTAACAGGCTGTACTCCCACGTACTAATCACCTCACGCAGATCCGCTAAAATAAATAATTTGAAGGTGCTTTCAACAGAAATGAAATGCTACGTTTGCACATCAAATACGACCTCCGCCCACCATGAAGTTGGACTTGGTAGAGAAGTTCATTAATTTCAAGACATGTTAGAGCAGTATTCTCGTTCTTTTCGACAGCTCCCATCAGTCGCTCAAATCCTTCATCCATTCTTGGTTTTTTTTTTCACTGGCTGATTTAAAACCTACGGATTTCCTACCCGAAGAATTGAACAAAGCTAGTGTCTGAGTTTGGCAAGTTGGGCGAAGATGACTTCTGCCCACTCGATAGAGTAAAATTTGTCGTTTTTGTTGTGAGTTTTACAAATGTGGCAAAATTTACTTCGATGTTTTGGGAGCTTACTGTACAGCGCTTTACAAGAAAAAAAAACAAAATGAGATGGTGGATGAAAATGACGACAAAAAATGCCTTTACCCCACTATAAACTACTAAATAGCTATATTACACGACTTTGCTTGACTCGCAAGTCAAAAAAGTTGACTCTAGTGTAATTTTGACTCGCGAGTCATGTTACGCGGGAGTCTGAGGAGGGCTTAAGTCCTGTCACTCCCCTCTCTAACTCAATTTTTTTACTGACTACCTCTCAGAACTCAGACTTAGATTCAAACTAAAGAAATGAACAATTTTAACCTATTCAGCCCGATCCAGATTCGTCATCAAGCTAAAGAATGGAGAGCCTAGCGAGCGTTACTGGCTGGGCATGTTTACAGAATGGCTTCAAGGACTGCAGGATAAATTGGATGAAGCCGAAAAAAATGGCATTTTGAAAGACTATGACTCAAATAATGCCACCAAAACACCACACTTGGACATTGCTTACTCACTTGCGTGTAGCTACGGGATGAAATATGATTGTTCTAGGGTAACAAACAACTTTGATGAAAGTTTATAAAACAATAGGGCTGTTTCAATAGTCCTGTTTTCTGCTCCAAACTCAATTTCTAATAGCTCCACCTCTAATGCAATATTGTGCACTCAACTTATTTTGGGTTGGCACTATCAGATTTGCAAAAACTTGGAGGAAAAAATCGTATTCTTACCTTGCTTCCCATTTGGTTTACATTTGAGATGGAGTCACTAAGGAGTTAAGTTGGACGGAGGTGCTAATAAATGTTACAGACACGTTTTTAAATTTGGGGACTACTATTAGAAAAAATAAGTTATTTGGTTTGTATTAAGGTTGGGAAGATCCGACTAATTGATGGAAGTGGAACAATCAACACTGAAGGCTTCTACAATTACCTAATGGTTTGTTATTTTATCGGTATTTTTGAGGACATAATGTTAATTGCAGGGCTGGCACGAGTATGAGTCGATGTTCTACACTGTGTCTCAAGCCTCCTTCTATCCTAAATTCCGCAAGCTGAAACAGGGAGCTGCCGGCAGAAAGTATCGCTACTTTATTCCTCCAGCTCCTAAGCCTATATACTCGCGAATCCCTTTCTATTTGACTGGCCTTAAAGATACTTCTGTTATCGTAGAAATGATTAAGGTAATGTTCGGCGTTCTTGCTTCTTTACACCAATTTTTGCAGGAAATTCGAGCAGTTTGTGAGAATTACACCAACCAAGGTGAAAATTGAATTTAATTTTATAACAAAATGCATTTATTTCGGGCACAGGCTACTGGGATACGTTTTTTCGACGTTTCAAAAGCCGAATCTAAAACAGTGTCATAAAAGTGACTTGGTTGCTGAGAATCTCAGCCTGAGATGTGACCATGGTTAACCGCCAATTCAGTCTCTAGCGGTTTTTAGCAGCGTGCCTCTTCTTTCTGGCCGTATATTAACAAACAATTTTCTTATTTAAATTCAACTTACAAATTCGGATGCTTGAAGTATTTTTGCATACCGGGATGCTTCTAAAAAAAGATTCTCAAAAAATACGAGGTTATTGGGGAAAAGTTTAAGAACCATGTTTAAGAGGCTGTTATAACATTTATTTTCTTATTTCCAGGTCTGAACAACTATCCCAATGGAATCGCTTTTACATTCTGGGAGCAATATTTAAGTCTGAACATGGATTTGATGAAAGCCATCGGCATCATCTCATTTGCTGTCTTTTGCGGTAGTTATTCTAAAGTCTTACGATAAAAGGCAACCGGACATTTTCGAATATTATTCTAAAATGTCGGGTTGGCAAATAAAGGTTAAATTGCTGGCATTTTTAGTTATCTCCATGCTTCTCTTCAACCCGTGGGCTGCTCTCTGCATCATGGTTATTTTGCTGATGATGACCGTGGAATTGGCTGGCTTTTGTAAGCAATTTTTATGAAAAAATATAAATAAATAACATATTTCAAGTGGGTGTCTGCCAAATCAAATTCAATCCTGTTTCTGCTGTCTCCTTGATCACTGCTGTTGGGATAGGTCATTACTCTTTTATTCATTGACAATGCTTTATCGAACATCTTTAGGAGTTGAATTTACCGCTCATGTTGTTTTCGCTTTTTTAACAGCGCCTGGCACACGGGATGAGCGGATGGCTGCGTCGATTGGTATATTTTTTAATCAGTTTGAGTTTACCTTATGCCTACTCCAGATCGAGTGTTTGTGCCAGTTATTCATGGTGCTCTCTCCACACTGCTCGGAATTCTGATGCTTGGCTTTTCGGAGTTTGAGTTTGTCTTCAAGTATTTCTTTATTGTGATGTCAGCTTTGGTAACGAATATTTTTATTTCTTCTCTTTTGATTAAAATTTTTTTTTTCATAGATAATCATTGGTTTGATCAATGGTCTCATGTTGTTCCCAGTGCTCTTGTCTTTAGTTGGTCCGCCACCAGAGGTTGCTATTTTTGCTTGCAATTTGTTTTAAATACACAAAGCGTGTTTTCAGACTCGAGAGAATGCAGGAAACAGACTGCCAACATCGCTAAAGAATACCAGCCCCCCACTTAAAGGAAAAGGTCATTCTTCAAAAGACTCTGACGGCAATATCAAATACTTCGTCAACGTTTGAATACAAAGTTGTTGTAATTATGCTCTCTTGTTGTTGAATGCCTATATATGTCACAGCTCTGTTGTTGGAGTTCATTTCTTAATTAATTTGTTGTGGGAATATGTCTTAAAGCCCAGCAGAAAAACAAAATGATCTCACTTTTCGGGCATAACTCTTGGTTTGTTAAGGTTTCAGGTGAGATCCCCGTTAAAATAGTTTGGCTACCTATCTTGATGCTTATGTGCAATTTTTTCTTTTTAAATGTCTTAATAAGCCTGTGTCATCCATGTTGATTTAACTTTTTTGTTAGTCACTTTAAATTTGTTTTTGGTGTGTTGCTAACCGCCCGTAAGGGTGCAGTATCTGCCGCTCTACTACATTACATACTTGCCTTTGTTTCTGTTGGATTATTAAATTATTTTGCTGTAATTTTGTATGGTTAAGCATTCCTTAGTGTAGGTGAAGAGCTTCGGCAAACCTTTCTGTTTTAATGCAAACTAGTCTTCTTTACTAAAATATCCTCTGTATCTTATTGATTTTTCTTTCTCGTTTTGTGCTGATTTTTAATAATTATATGGCTCACAAAAAATAATGATTATATTATGTTGAAATTTCAACTTCAGATGCAGTCAGCCCTCGATATAATTTAACACTTAATGGTATAAATAACATTATGGCTGGTTTCCCACACTCCCTCCCTATCTGCGCCTAACGCATAAAGAAGCTCTGGTATGCATACATGTTTTATGCACCCAGAGTCATTTTCGAGTGATCTATGTCTTAGGTATGTTTGTGCGCGCGTATCAACGCAACTTTGCTCATTTCAAAGATCCCCTACACCCCGGAAAAGGCTTGAGAGTTAGAGATGCCTTCTTCTTAAAATGACAATTAAGTCGAGCATTCCTGACTACTTAGCGCGATAATTTTGAATTCAAAATTCCTTGCTGAGGTTTTTGGTCATGAGACAGCAAAAAAGCATCATATGGATATTCGCACCCGTCTTTCTCATACATCCACATGTCTTTGCTTGCAAAAGCCTATGTGGGTGACTGTCCCGTGACGTATTTTTTTCTAATATAGACACTGCAGTACTGCCGTTCTTCGAAATTTTGCTCATCCTACTCGTTTTCGCAAATTCTCATCAATTCTTTATATATAGATAGATTTATATCTTTATATATAGAAGCTGCAAAAGATAAGCATCATATTGACTCTTTAAATCTCATTTTCAGGAATACTACGTCATTTGCAAAAATCTAAGTAGGCTGGCTCTCACATGACATCTTTTTTGCAAATATATAAGCCAGAATGAATAGCCTCTTTCAGTATTTTGCTTATTATGTTTGCGCTGCTGTTGTGTTCCTTGCTGATTAGTGCTAGCATTGAAAGTAACTCGTTTATTCATCAGGATGCAACTAAATATCAACAATACTATGATTTTGATAACACAACTGACAACCAATTTAACAATTACTTGTCAAACTGTGAGGCTCTGCAGGTTTAATTTTGGGCTTGTAGCTGGCTTGCCACCTTTCTTGTAGTCAAAACTCGATTTTACCTTTTTGAGTGCTACGGGCTTCGCTGATTCAAACTCTGATTGTATTTGGCAAAGCAGCGTATTCTTTGGACTTCTCCATGGGTCTAGAAGTCATAGACAGTGATGGCAAATTGAATTAATGATTCAAATTAAAATTGAATCTTTGGTAATTATTTGTTTTTCAAATTACACTGATTCAGATTATTTTTGCTACAGTCAACCCTCGTAGAGATTGATCTCCTGGGGACTGAGTCAAGGGGGTCGTTAAATCGAAGGAGTCGTTAAATGGGGGGGGGGGATCGCTAAATCGAGTGTTGCTGACCAAAAATCTTTCAAGGGGTCGCTAAATCGAGGGTTTTTGTACAGACCAGTCAATTTTGTATTCAAAAGTCTTTGCAGTCTTTTGATCAATAGTCTCAACCCTGACTATTACTGAAAAAATCTTTTTGTTTAATGGAGCGATTAGTTGTCCCTTGCTAAAGCTTTTTGGCTTTGTTATTATTGATCAGTGGTAATTCTTGTGATTGCTTGCTGCTTGTTGAAAAACAAATTTAGAACACAAAACATAATTGTGATTTAAATTGTGTTCAAATTAATTTAGGCAAGATTAGTTTGAATCAATGTAATTTGAATCACTGCATCTCAACCGCTGATTCAAATCTATTTCGACTATTTTAATTTGAACACAATTTGAATCATCACCTTTTTTGACCCTGTGACTCAAATCTCCAAATTGATTCAAATTGCCATCACTGGTTATAGAGGTCTTCGGTGCAACTGACTCTTTTCACAACGTACCTCCAAGAAGTTAGACCACCTGCCGTATTCACACCATATTTTTTAAGCCAACTTTTAGAATCAGAATTCTCGCAGTTTCTGTCATTGGAATTGAAAAACATAGCAAAAGCTGGGATGAAGAATATGGGGACTCAGCAGGTGCTCAAGCTTTTCAAAGGCATGTTATAAATAAAATTGACTGTGGGATTGGGCACTGTACATCTAAAACCGAATCAATGCCTTAGCCTGAGTGGAGTAATTTTCAGAAATTTGTATTAAAAATGAAACTAAATGACCACGTCAAAAAGTCAACATTTGATGTGGAGGAGGATGACAACCCTAAAGATACAGTTTTTACCTTTGAAATGCCTGCTCAGAGATGTAGAAGCACTTCACAGTTGGCAGATAGTTACCTGCTTGCAGTATTAAATAAGCTAAAAGCTACTTACGATAGCTTTAGACGCGAAGTCGGCAACTACATCAAAACAGAGATAACAATGGCAGAAAAACAGATCAGCAACGGGATTCTAAACAAATTGGGAAGAGTTGTACGTCGTACACTTACTAAGCCTAAGCAAAAAAGAGCTGCAAAAAGGCTTACTGATGCTTTCTTCGCAATCAAAACTATAGACTTGTTGAGGAGGGAATCCAACAAGTGTATTTCCAATGAAACTTGCACAACTACTCTTCCTACCTTTTTAAACGCGAGAAAATACCTATTCCGACTACAACTTAGATTTTTTGATGAAAATACCTCAAAAAGGTTTGATAAAAACTTAGATGCAGTCAGAAGGGAGTGGATAGATTCCGGCAAAAGCATAGAGATGCGCGAGCTTGGGTTAAAAACTTGTGAAATGGTAGACAAGTTGGGTCTAGAGATAGATGATTGTATGCTGTTCTGGGACGACGCCCACTTCTGCCGTGCACAGCTGCAACACCCACCTTTTGAGAGCACATCCAGTTGTGCTATTTCTGGTTGCAGGAACCACAAGCACAAACTTAAGGACTTGCTAGGTATGTCACCTTGTTGACTCTACTGGATTATAACCCTTCCGCTAAAACTTTATAAAATTTTATTTATAAAAATGGTCGAAAATGCTTCTTATATGGTCAATGTACCTAGAAACCAAATTACTTGGGAGGTGTATATACAGTAGTATCATTTTATTCATGAAATATTCAACGTTTATTTTGTATTCCGGTGAATATGCTGTAATAAGGTTCATTAAAAAAATAAAATGTTTTTTTTATTAAATGTACTGCATTAGCTTGCCAATTGTGCATCCAATGACACCTCAACCATGAGTTTTTGACAAACATGAAAAGAGTTGGTGACGGTTAATAGATCTAAAGTAGGAACATTTGCCTACTTTTCTTGTGCTCAAACTTACAACTCCTTTTTATACATTTTGCTAAAGGTTCTCTATCTTAATCACAACCTTCTCTTCTGAAGCACAACTTTGGAAAAAAAAAGGCTCAGGAATGTGAATCTGAAAGCAGAATTTTAGAAAGTGGCTTGGTGTCGAGATATAAACTTGGCTCATTGATGCCTTGTTGTTGGCGACCTTCCAACTTTAGGCCATATTTCGGTGATTAAGCAACCTCTTGAAATTATCTTTTTAGATTTGGATTCCTGAAGTCTCCGTGCTCACTAGGGGCCTTGGAATAAGAAAACTTGTGACAAACATAGGTTTCGTATTGAAAACTTTCCGATGATATAAGCAGAATTTCAGTTAGAATACAGAAGGCTGGGATACAACCACTTTTTTGAAAGCCTTAGTTGGTGCAATATATTGGGTATTCAAGCACTTGGTTTACCTTGGTTCCCTATGCTTAGGCTTGGTCAAAAATTTCTTTTTTTCACAAGTGGTCTTTAAATTAGTCTTTTTGGAGTTTGAAGACACGTTTCAGCATTCAAGACGGTGCAAAAACAATTTTATACGTCTTTGAGCGAAATTTATAAAGGGACTTTATCCTTATTCACAGAAAAAAACGCAAAAAGTCCACAGTAAAAGTGAAAACTAAAGACTATTCAACATAAAAGTGTTCTCCGTCCATTTATCTGCCAACTAACTAGACTTTTCTCTCTTCTCTTTATTCAAAAGAAATTTAGCAAACACAAAAGTAGTAGTAGCAGCACTTGGAAAGCCTCACATCAAAATAGTTGTCAAGCGATGAGTGTCTTCCCGCTCTGCGCATCCCTGTTCACCCAGCCCCATCAGCCAACAATCAACATTTGCTGGTGGTGCTCTTTCCAATGTCCTCCCAAATGGTGGTGGCTGGGGGCATTACCTAATTGGGTGGGGCAGTGTGTGATGACACCCCTGGGTTGCACACACCTCCACCCCTATGAAAATACTCATTGTCTTGGCTGCTGGTTTCTTGCCCCCATAATTCTATTAAATGTGTCATCTGCGGTGATGCTACTGCTCTTTTCCTTTTTCTTTGTCTTTCCAGTTGACCTGCAAGATTTGATGCAACCTTTTTGTTGCCGTCTTTGGGTTCATTGTGCAGTCTGAGTTTTTTAATTGTGTTTTTTATTCAAAACCGGATCTTAGCAGGTCTTTTGGTCTTTCAGCCCTAAAAATAGTATAGTTGTGCAAAAATATTTGGCTATACTGTGATATACCACTCCTCCCTATTTTTTTCAAAAGTGTTTTAACCTCTCTATACCAATTCTTATAGGTTAAAGAAAATAAAAGCAGTGTTTCCCACACTTGTGAAAAATCGAAACCTTGTAATTTTGGGCGTACAGCTTAGGCTCAGGGTAAGCCAGCATGGGTTAGCCATGAACCACTAAACCTAGGTGAAACAGGGCATATGCTGAGTATCGGCTAACCTAGGCTGGCCTAGCTTAAGTCTAAGGCCTAGTTGTAAAAGTTTGAAAAAAGCATGCATAACTGTCCTATGTGAGGGGAGAGGACATCTAGTGTGGTTGAGAGTCTTAACTTGAGTCCTCCACTCATCGCTATGTTGGAATTGTGCTCTGGGCTATACAAACTATTAGCGTTGCCTCTGCACCGCTTGACTGCAGGTCGGGCTATCTTAAAAGCTTGTCTTCTCCCATCTAAATAGTCTTTTATATAAATAAATTGCCAAATTTATTCCTCAATTCTATTTCAGATCAATAATTGATGAGGTAAAAGCTGGTGTGCCAAAAGTTGCATAGCCAATTTCGCAGACAAAAAGGCAAAATGATCAGGAGGATAGGCGTTGCGGGAGCACTCATCAAAGAAGAGGAGAAAAAGAAAGTTCACTACTCCGTAAGCACTAAACAACAGCCAGAAGCCAGTCACAAAAGTGATGGCAAGATGGGCACACAATTCAGCCGATCGTACAGACAGGCGATCAGGCCTTTTCTGCCCTCTACCTATGTTCGGTGGCTGCTGCCGCCAATGGCGTACAAACTGGCTTGCTACGGCTCCTACCTCTTCTGGTTCACAATTGGGGTGTTGGTGCTGAGGAAAACACAAAATGCTACCAGAGCTGTTCGCTACATCAAGACCTATGGCCACACTGTCTCCCTGGAGAGCATACAACACTCGCAGCAGTTTGCTCAACTAGTGGACAAACTGGACACTGAGTTTAGCAAACCTCCAGCTATTTTGCTGCTCAACCAACACGCTCTCAACATGACTTTTAACTTTCTCTGCAACACTGCAGGTTGTTGGACAGTTTCTCAGAGAATAAATACTATAAATAAATACAAGTTGCAGCCATATCTCGGCAATTAAGTCACATTCTGGAATTCTGCTTACAGATTTGGTTTTTTGGGGACATTTCACCTAGTAAGGTGTTTGGAAAAAGAAATATCGGCACTAATAGCAAAAAAAGAATAGTAAATTTTTCCAAAGTTTTGATGTTTTGCCCTGAGGAGCAAACAACACTTGTAAGTGTAAACCAACATGTTTTGCAACATATGCACAAAAACCTTCTATTCCTTGCAGCCAGGAGTCTGCTTGATCTCTTTGACGGCTAAGCGTCCAAATCCACCCAAAGATACATTTTTTCAAAATATGTATTAAAGAGTGGGTGTTTTAACGTGGTCCCCCAAGTTAAACAACCTTATAAATGGTATTTGTGATCCCAGGTACTACTATACTTAGGCATGCGACTAAGCCTTGGGCTTAGGGTAGGCCAACCGTTTCGGTTTTTTGTCACGTACCTAATTGGACGACCGGCCATAATTGTGGTCGATCCAATTTTATCACGTACCGACCGAAACTCAGCGTATATCACCTAAGCTTAGTGGTTTACGGCTAACCTAGACTGGCCTACCCTAAGCCTAAGGCTTAGTTGTATGCCTAAGTGTAGTACCTGGGGTCACAAAATGCCATTTATAAGTTTGTTAACCTTGGGGGAGCAAGGCAAAAAAACCTTTGGATTATCCTGCAGACCCTTATTCGCTTTGACGGGGGACTTCAATTTGAGCCTTTCTTAAAATGAAGATAGATTGGAGATAGAAATTAAAATTTGACTAAAGAATGGTAAATTAAGTGTACCCTGGAGCACATGAGCGCTTTGTGTTCGTCACTTTGGACTCGATGGCCAGAGATGTGCTCACAGAATACTGGCCCAACATCAAACAGTTCTATTGGCCTACACCTAGTCTATACGTAGGTCCAATATATTCAATTCATTGCCCTATATCTCAAGTTTTATTGCCTTGAAGGAGCCATTTAGTTTTGCCGAAGGACCCTATCAGACCATATATTTATTAAGAGCCAATCTAGCTATTGCCCTGTTGAAAAAGGGCAAGTCTTTCTGGATGATGCAGCAGGACACTTTCTGGAGGTCCACCCTCTTTTATTCACCTTCTCAATTTGACTGCAATATTAATTAATTCCAGGCGCAACCTCTTCGATCTAGGGCTAGAGGAAGAGAGTGTTGCTGAAGGATATGATGCTCTCTTCGATCAGGTATTTAGGCTGAACCCTTTTTTGCCAAAAAGCCTTTACAAACTAAATTTAGGTTGGGGATGGCAACAAAAGCCAGCGAGCCGAATGGGTCAACGGTGAGTCAGTGCATCTATTTTTTTCAAGCCTTTTTGAGGCCCAAACATCAACAGAACTTGAACTAGAAATTAGTGCGCGACCACTTAGGGTATCTGCTCTACAGGCCCCTCCCCAATTTAAAATCGTGTTCTTGGCATTGTGTTTTTGACCCAGTTTATTCAGACGACTCTCAGGCAAATAACCATTCCAATTGTAGCTAAGACAATAAGCTGCAATTTCGATGGTAACTTGCCTGAGAGTCGCCTGTAAAAAGTGGCCAGAAACACAATGTCAAGAACACGATTTTGAATGGGGGAGGGGTTTGCTTATTAGAGGAAATGCGGTGGATATGGTTTTTAAACTTGTTTCAATAGTTCTCTATTTTTTCGATAATTTTTTGTTTGAGCAATCACAGACTAGGCAAACTCCTGAAGAATCCGAACTTCTAAGCAATATTTAAAAAAGTGGCTTGGTGGCTGAGTTACGAAAGGCCGCAGCTAAAACCCGCTGAGAAGGGCCAGTGCGCTAATTTAGCATGCTACCTCCTATTCATTTTTTCAAAATTCTGTTTGCTTTCTTTGCTATGACCCCAAACAGTCTTCATTTCATAAAACTATGGTATTGCGAGAGTCCAAAAGGACTCTAAACACTTTGCACTCGACTTGAAAATTTGGAGTATCATCAAATGTAAGGTGCCACCACCAAACTGGTTCTTCTTTTTGTTCTTCCCATCAATCTGTATTATAGCGTTGGAATGCACAACAGACACCCAATATATAGTCATGGTTTGCATATTCAAACTCCTATCTCTTTGTCTGTCAAATGGATGAGGAATGAGATAAAGAATATAGACAAAGTGTCACTTCTCTACAACATTTTTACCAAATATTTTGATCACGTTTTTAAAAAAGAGGATTAAAAAAGGGGTATGCTTGAATAGGAAAGTGAAACAGACATTGTTTGTTTATTGTTGGGTGATGACCCAGTTTCTGGTCTCTTTTGCCCTCTCTTCTTCCGGACCCACGGGAATTGGGGTCAGTGGTGTGCACTCGGTCACGCTTTACTACTTGCACAGCTTAAGCCAATTGTTTGGTTTTTAATTTTTTGCTATTGCTGGTTGAAAAGTGAAGAAAGGGACTAGGGCAAAATATCGTCGATAGTTTATAGTGAGGCTATCTCTAAATTTTTTACAATTGACTACAGCTTTTACTTTTTTACATATATGCGTTTTCTGACCTTCACAGAGTACCTTGCTCCAAGTATAAAATTAAACATAGTTTTTTTAACTGGGACCTACCACATAAAGAGGCTCTGGTATGCATACATGTCTTATGCATCCAGAGTCATTTTCGATTTATAGTGATTTATGTCTCAGGTATGTGTGTGTGTGCGCATCTCAACCGCAAGCCTCCAAACCTTCTACGCCCCCGGAGGGGACGTAGGAGGCTTGAAGAGTTAGAGATGCGCGCACAGACTTACCTGCGAGATTAATCCGAGCAAGACTCTTGACCATAAATGCATTTAAAGACTCTTTTTGCCCAGCTTCGGTAACCAAACATGGTGGAATTTCCTAATATAACGTAGTTTATCTTGGGGACCAAAGACACCCATCAACTCAGTATAGGTATATGACGAAATTTTTGTCGAGAAGAAATAATTGTCAACAAAATTTTTGTATGACGAAATATTGACACCGACCCTGAAGAGATAATGTGTCAAAACAAAATGGGGTCAAATAAGTGAAAAAGTGGCACAAGTACATTTATAAACTTTTATAAAAGTGGGCGCCAATTCAAAATTATTATTGAGAGGAGATTTGCAGACTTTTTAAGTTCTGATGCCTTTTTCAAATTCTACCTCAAAAAGTAGCCCAAAAAGGTGTAGTGCACCCAGGAGTCTGACATATGTTTGTTGGCTGCTAAGCGTTTAAATGTTGAGTTGCAATTGCAAAAAAAGAATTAATGTACGTCCTTCGTGCAATAAAAGGATGCTCTTGTGTAAATTCCAAGCTAGTAAAGGGCAGACAACACAGCAAAGACCTTGACACCCACATATTGATGGTTGCCTCTTAATGAACGACCCACTGCTTGATTGCTGCAAACCACCGCCAAAAAACTATATAAAAGGGTCATAAAGAGTAGTCAATTTCAGGAGCCAATTTCTATGTGCAGGCCAACAACTACACCCTCGAATTCTTTGAGGCCATTGCCAACAAACTGGCCCACTGGTACACTCCCGACATGGGCATAATGATACACCAGTGCCACACATGGAGAAGACCAAAATGCAAGTACATCCCGCACAAGTAAATAAGACTTATTGAGGCTCTTATGGGTTATGGAAACCATGTTCGATTATTATGTTTAAAGCACTTTTGACCCTACTAAAGTAAACCATCCCCCCTCAGTAATTTTAATTTCAAAAGTGTGTTCTAACCCTCTATATCAATTCTCATACAGTAAAACTGATAAAAACATATTTTCCACACGTTTTTCTTGTCGAAAACTAATTTTTTGAAAATTTCAAAGTTTCGATTTCTCACCTTTGGAAACCAAGGTAAACCAACATTTTTGAAGGAATTAAGGCTGTAATAGGGTATATTTGGACATTTCAATCTTCGCCCAAATTTAGAAAACCCTAGTATTTTCCGACCCCAGCTCCTGCACTTAGGTGTACAATTAATCCTTAGGCTTAGGTTAGGCCAGCGTATGTTAACCGAGACTCAGCGTACACCCTGTTACAGCCCTAATCCCTTTAAAATGTTAGTTTACCTTGGTCTTCCAAGGGGAAGAATCGAAATTTTAAAAGACTCAATTTTTGACAGGAAAACGACGTTTTTATCGTTTTTAGTGCATGAGAATTGGTATAGAGGGGTTAGAACACACTTTTGAAAAATAAGATTATTGGGGAGGGGGGTATATCGCAGTTGTTGCATCTTAGGATAGAAGATGAAAGCGCGCAATAAGTTCAAAGATTTTTATATGATAACGACACAACAATAGAATAATAACAATAACACACAACTAATCGAATACTTAACGAACACGAACATTCATGACTAGAGACCGGATTCGTATGCCGAAAAGTTGGATCCACAGGTGGGTCCGACCATTTTTTTACTTCAATTTTTGACATCTGTTGCCTATTTTGATATTGATGTCTCTAAGGCAAAAAATCATAAGGATTCTGTATTTGCCGGTCGTTTTTACTTAACTCAACAATTCCACCTTTAAAAAATCCAACTCTCGATTTAACCCACGATTTTAACTCTCGATTTAGTCCGCAAGATTGAGAGTTGGATTTTTTAAAGTTAAAATTGTTAAGTTGTCTAAAAACAACTGGCAAATTCAGAATCCCTACGATTTTTTGCATCAGAGAGACCAACATTAAAATGGGCAAAAGATGTCAAAAATTGAGGTAAAAACATGATCGGATCCAGCTGTGGATCCAACTTTTCGGCATACAAATCCGGTTTCTATTCATGACACGACGAGAAGACAACGAAGACGTGTCAAGACAACAAGCAAGTCAAATAAGAATTTGCCACAAGAGCAGTAGAGCCGAACATCCTTCAAATCTTTACGTTTCTGTTTTAAAATGGCAGCACTCTAACTTGTGGTCATATGGCGGCAACCAAGCCACTTTTTTTAAGCTACCAGCGAACAAGAAAAACCTAAATTTAGGCTTTTTATTAGAGAAATTTTTGTTTAGGATAGCACATAGTTGGGAGTGGATGTACACCGAGCAAAAGGACCCTCCTCATATTATGCAGTTGGACTGCGAAACTGATGGTGGCAGCAAGCTGCAGCAGCTGGCCCGTTTCGGCTTCTATTTCACCAAGTCAGACGGAAGAACTTGTGATGCAGGTGAGCTATGTTATCCTGTGGGGAAAAAAAACAATTGTGACATCCTTTTGTCTTTCCATAGGCACAAGCTGCAATCACATCACCCCCCCCCCATTGAAGCAATATAATTGTATTTATTGTATAGACGCCGTCCGAAGAGCCCAGCAAGCAATGGAGAGTGGGAAAGTGGAAGTAGGCTCAAGGACATGGTTGAAACTAAGTTGGGGTCGTTTCCAATTCAAACTGTATTGGTGAGCGCGGGGACAACCACTCAGCACTGCTTTAAACCCATTATTTCAGGTGGTTGGTGGACTACATTCTCTGGATGCCCGTATTGGGTCCTCTGCTCAAGCCGTATCTGGCATTAGTTGGTTATATTCTGATGATAACTATGTAAAGTGCCTCTTGTTCTCCTCTTTGCTCATATACCACTACTCGTCAATTGTCCTTTTTTGAGTGTTTTATCTTTTTTTTCTTTACTTTTGACTGTAAAATGGTGTTCTTCTTGCTATTCATTGTTATTTTGACCCTTACTAGGTCACTTTTTCAATTGATGTTTTTATAAGGTGTTTGTCAAAAAGAAAACTGCCTGCTACTACATATTGTATTTTTTCTAATAATACTCCCACAATTCAAAATCGTGTTCTTGACATTGTGTTTCTGGCCACTTTTTACAGACAACTCTCAAGCAAGTTACCATCGAAATTGCAGCTTATTGTCTTAGCTACAATTTGGGTGGTAAGTTGCCTGAGAGTCGTTTGGAAAAAACTGGGTCAAAAGCACAATGCCAAGAACACGATTTTGAATTGGGAATAGGGTATTATTAGAAGAAATGCGGTAAATATATATTTCTAAGATTTATAACAAAGTAACATCTTTATCATGCAGATTGCTATTTTTTTCATTATAAAAACTTTTATTGAACTATTAAATTACGGTTGTTAAAAGAAGTGGTCATTTTTTAAACATTAATATGGTGCTTTTAACATAGCTAGAGACGGAGGTTTTTTGACGCCTTTTGGCCCTTTTTGTAGATTCAAAGATTCCTGTTGCCTAATTTTGAGGTTTACTGCTGAAGTAATATTATTTAGACGATTGGCTTAAGAAATTTTATTATTTGGCAAAATATGGAATGTCCCGTTCCATCTCCTTTGCTTATTGAAGGCCAGCCATAAAAAAAACGATTAAAGCTTTTCGTTGTAAGAAATAAGTGAATAAATATTACAGACAACAAGTATAAACAGGCAAATATACCATTTTTCGAGTGCAAGGTGTTTTGGCAACTAAACAATAAGTAGGTAGGTAGGTAGACTCAAAAATTTTGCGAAAGAAAGGCCAGGTCAATACACATACAACAGTAATTAAAAAGTCTTTTTACGCCTTTAGATTTGTCCCGTAAAAAACTGTCTTGAATCTCCAAGCTAATTTCCCTCTATATAAAAAAAAAAACTTGAAAAGTAAAATAATGTTTGATTCAAATTGAAATCCCCCATCAAATTAGTCATTTACTCCGTCAATTTTTTTACCTTGGTTATTTCGGCTATTTTACAACAAGTTTTTCTTTTTTTTTTTAGTGTACAGCCCTGGAGCTGCTCTTACTAATGCAGTACCAGTTGACTCAAATTTTCTGGAAGAAGTTAAAGAAAAATACTCTTTTAGGGGAATGAACCTTTGCTACATTCATATACCTTTTTCTCCTGCTTTTCTAGCAACATTTAGTCAACTGATACTGCATTAGAAAGAACAGCTCCAGGGCTACACACTGGAAAAAAATAGAAAAATTTGTTGTAAAACAGCAAGATAAGCAAGCTTAAAAAATTTGACGGGATAGATGACTAATTTGACGAGGGATTTTTATTTGAACAATTCTTTTGTGCAAAGAGTAACGTTCACAAATTTTCCAAAAATATACCTGTTTTTTTGTTACACTCTGTAGCTTACCAAATAAATGGATTGTGTTGAAGAAAATAAGAAGTTTTTGGAGGGAAAAATATCTTGGGAAGATAGCTTTTTTTGGGAACGCATGCGTATGTATATGGGGCTAAAAAGTACTGCATTTTCTCTAATAAGCTCTATCCTCGTAAATTCAAAAAAATTTGTTTGTGACATTTTGTTTCTAACCTATATTTTATTTGTGGTTTCTGAGCATGTAATATAATAAAATGTAGCCTAAGTTATAAGCTAAGTTTCGTTATATATGTATATAAAAGCCATGCCACAAACAAGCTTTTTTGAATTTAGGGGGGGAGGTTATTAGAGAAAATACGGTATACACATACAACTGTAATTATATACAGACCACATCTACAGTTGTTGCTCACAATATACAACAGTTATGGTTGACATTTTCAGCCAAGCCAGCACTCAACTTTCTAGGTAGTGAAAGAGCGTGTGTACTACTATTAACAAGACTACTGGAATGTGTGTTGGGTGATGATTGCCGCTTTCCACTGCAATAACTGTGGTAGCTGGACGAGGAAGAACTTTGTCTGGAACTGTAGGGGGATGAAGAGGTGCTGCACTTGTACGAGGAGTCATCTGCGCGGGATGGACTCATACTTTTGTAGTTGGAGGGTAGAGTTAGCGTTTCTGGAGTTTCCAAACTGGTCTGGCTGGATTTCTTCTGCATTTTATGTCGTCGATTCGTTATATACCGCCAGGATGTGAACTTCTGAATTAATTGGACTGCTTTTGGCTTAGGCTTAGGCTTAGGCTTAGAGACATCCCCATTAACGTAACTCTGATTAACGTAAAACTCTCATTAACGTAACTCTACAACCAGTCCCGGCCCAATAAGAGATGCTCTCATTAACGTAAAAGAGTTGTTTTAACATGAAAATTTCAACTTTTCTAATTTTCAAAAGCTCTTTTGTGTTCAAATGTGCTTGCATTTTGTCACCATTTAGGAGAAAGCGCGCGAATTAGGAAAAGAACTAGGCAGCTGAGGAATAGGCTGGGAGCAAGTCCCCTGATAGAAAAGCAAAGCCAATCGGAGCTGGAGAAGAAGGCAGATGAGCTTGAAGAATTCAAAGGAAGCCATTTTGTTTGATTCCACAATAGATTTCGTCTTTAGCGACACCGAAGTGATCGA
>BBSZ01013823.1:0-30342 GCA_000981365.1 Subanguina moxae
TGGTCAAAAATTTTTTACTCCTCAACCAACCGACAATTAGGTACAGACACATGCTCAAAAAAGTTAGCTAAGATTCGACGCTATATTTTTGTTGAGCGAGAATATTAATAGGGTATTAGCAAATTTCCCTACAACACGGTTTAGTGTTTGTATTGAAAAGAATGTTCACAAGTTCGGGTGTTCATCTATGCTAGGGTTAACCAATGGGCACATGCCCGGGCTATTTGGCATATGTTCGGGTATATGCCCATTCGTAAACCCTAATCTATACACCAGCCAAAACAAGTCGATGTCCACTTGATGTAGATTTTTTTCTTACTTTCAGGTTATGAAACTCTCTATCTTGTACTAATTAGGGTATTATAAAGAGGGTTTGTCAGGGGTGAATTACCGTCTTACAGACCATTTTTCGATTCTTCGAAAATGTTGAAGAACACTATATAAAACGCTAATTCACCTCTATGTTTTTTGGTGCATAAATGAAATTCCAATTAATACAGAGGAAAGCAAAAACTCCATAAAGTAAACCAAGTGGACGTCTGCTTGGTTCATAGCCGTGAAACACTAAACCTAATGAGGCAAGTTGTGAACCTAAGCCGAACTTTTATTTTTCTATTTGCAGTACGAAGAGCGATTGATTCAAATGAAACAAGAGATTGATCTCAACAAGCAGAGAGCTGATGATCAAGTCGAGGAACTACAAACACTCCGTGCTTCCGCTCAATCTTACCAACAGCAAGTGCAATCAGCAGAAGAGCTGGAGAAGAAGGCAGGGGACAAGGAGCAGAAATTTCTCAAAATGAAGACCATCTATGACAATCTGAGAGAGGAACATATTAAGGTATGTTATTGGGATGTTTCATCAGAAAGCTTACAAGCGCTTTAATTTCAGGCACTAACCGAGATTCGGGACCTTCGCTCCAAAACTGACAGTCAGGACAGTGAGCTCAAAGCCAAAGAGGAAGAGTTTCGTCAATTGAATTGCCTACTAGAAGAAGCTACGCTAGAGCGCAGTCTGGTACAGCAGCAAGCCCAAACTAGTGCTGAATCACTATCTTCAGTAAGCAGCCAATTGGAAAAATTAAGGGTGGAGCATTTCGAACAGCAGCAGAGTCTTCAGAAACACAGTCAGAGCGCATTGGAAAAGCAGCAAAGCGACTTAATGGGTTGGTTTTTTTGGGTTTGATTCTGCAAGGTGTGTTAAGAAGTTTAAGCTTTTTCCTTTGGTCCTAACATTTTCCTGTGCTCTTTTATAAGTTTATATTGACTTAGCTCATGGCGAAAATATTTTTGGTGTGTAATGTCAAGAATGAGTGTTTTGCTTGGTCGCTCTTGAGGTTTAGCCCTTGCCCAGCCAGACAACTGGATAGTGGTAATGGCCAGGCTAGCGGAGGTCCAAGTAAAAATTGTCTTCCTACACTATACACCAGGAATGTTCTCATCGCAATCTGAATGGGTATTTGAAAGTAGATTTTCAGAAAGCACAAAGAGAAAGTAAGGACCGAAAGGAGAGGCTTGAAATTCTTGATACATCCTGTTTCAGACATCTTAATTAGAAATTTTGTTTGAGTTGGTCTCTCGTCGGCAGCCGTTTCAATGCTAGAACAGAGTCAGGAAGACTTGCAAAACGCTACTTCCATTTCGTATCCACCGCGTGAGTTCTACTTTTTACTTCAAAAAAATTTGAATCGAAGTTTAGAGTTGGCTGCCATCTCTCTCCGCATCATCACTGAGCATTTGCAGGCTAATGTGACGCCATCCATTGACTCTCTTGCTTTTTATGAACCGAGCATTGTGTTTGCCCACAAAGTGGCTGAAGCTGTGGTCAACTGTGCGGCTGCCGCTTATACATCTTCAATACAGCACTATGAACGTGGGTATTTAATTCGCCAGTCATGATTTCCAAACCAATTTGCTTTTAGCCGTGAATGAGCAATGCAAGAAAGTTCTTTCGTCCACCATTGATTTCTTTGCTCTTTTGAAAGGTTCGCGTAGCGCAGAGATGAAGTCCAACGCGCCTCTACTACAATCTGAATTGGAAAAGTTGGAGGAGTTGGTTAAGGCACTGCCAACCCTCTCTTCTGGCGACATTGATTTAGAAGTTGTGGGCAACCAACTGGATGAGGAAATGAAGCGCATGGATGCCGCAATTCAAAACGCCGTAGCTCAGATCGAACAATTGCAGAAGAAGTCGAGGGAAAATAATTCTGGCATCAGGTATTTTCCGAATCGGACCGGTTCGGTTCCAGTTACCGAAAACGGGTACCCGAACCGACAACCTTAGTCCTAAATGTTTCAGTTTTTATACGCTTGATGTTTAGAGTGGAAGTTAATGACAAAATTCTGCTCTCCTGCACTTTTCTAATGGCATGTGTACGTCAGCTGGTGGCCAAAAGCAAAGATGTGCAAGAAGAGATTGTTGCTTTGGGCAGGGGAAGTGCTTCTCCTAATGACTTCTACAAGCGCAATCATTTGTGGACCGAAGGCTTGCTTTCGGCAGCTAGAGCGGTGGGAGTTGCTGCATCTGTACTGGTGTAAGGATTTAAGCAGAATTGTTTTTAGCCGCTCTTTTTGCGCCTTCAATCTTATAGCTGATCTGTTGTTTACTAACGTAGAATTTCAGCAACTCAGCTGACGGCGTAATTGGTGGCAAAGTTAAATACGAGCACTTAATTGTGGCAGCACAGGAGATTGGCGCAAGTGTGGCCCAACTGTTCGTCTCTTCTAGGGTAAAGGCTGACAAAGACTCCAAGACAATGGCAGAACTGGGAGCAGGTATTGTCTTATCAGTAATGTTTTTCCAATTTTGTTCGACATCTTTGATTCTTTAGCCTCAAAGTCAGTGAATGGAGCTACAGCTGCAGTGGTGGCGGCTGTAAAGAATGGTCAAGAGTCATTGAACGATGAAAGTAAGTTAGTAGATTAATACAGTCAGCCTTCGATCTAACGACTCTCCTCGGCCGGTCCCCAGCTTAGAAATTCCTTGGATTTAACGATCTTTTTGAGTTGATCCTTAAAGGAGGTCCTGAAATTGAGGGTTGACTGTAATAAATTAAAGCTTCAATGGGAACTGCTTTGTAGAACTACTCGATTTTACTCATTTCACGTTGCACGAGGCCAAGAAGGTATGCAAAAATGACGAATTGGCGCTATTGTCGTATGTCTTTCCACCCAATATTTTTTTTTCTCAAAATTGTAGTCTGTGCTTTTAGTGTAACTTATATGCTCTAAAAACGATTTTAGTGTGATTACAGCTATTCTAAATGGTGAGATGTGGTTAATTTTTTGGCTAAAGGGAAAATGTTTAAGAAAGGGAGTAAGGGTCATACTGCGATAGGAGGGTTAAAAATATGGACCGATTTTAAGTCTGCCAATTGAATTTTTTCCTAGTCTTCAATGAAAACCACCATTTTGAGTCTTCTATCATGTTTTCCTTACTGCACCATGCACATGCTCATTTTGCTTGTCCCAAGGTGTCTGAGTGCCTGTAAGGTGCATTTATTTTTTGGATTCATCTTCAAGGTGAACTACATCCCAGGCCCCCCTGCGGTTAGGATGTAGAAGTACACCTTGGACACCAAAAACTTTAAGAAACATTCTAGGCATGTAAAAATGCTCGCAGATCCTTTTCACGCTTTAGGTTGGGATTATTAGATCTTATTTTTGCCCTGGCCCTTCCAATATGGCCCTCTATTACCTTTTTCACTTATTCTTTTAGCCAAAAATACCCATTTATTATAGAAAACCGCTGAAGACAACTTTTAATCTGTTTCCAAAGCATATAAGTTATATTGGAAAGAATCAGGATCAGTGTTTTCCTAAGTGAAATGAAATTTCAATTTAAATTTCATTTCACTTTAAATAAAATGAAATTTCATTTTAAATTTTATTTCACTTGAGTCAAAATGAAATTTTTCATCTGAAATTTTTCTATGTGAAATATTTCATTTTAGGTTAAATGAAATGAAATTCAGAATGAAATTTCATTTCATTCTGATTTCAATTTCATTTAGGAAAACACTGATCAGGATACAAAATTTAAAACAAAATATTGGAGGAGGGATATAAGACTCTAGAGTTGTCAAAATGGTTAGTAATTGACTGCTTTTTAAGGAAGAGATGGAATCACAAGTCAAGACTCTAGAGCTTGAAGCAGAACTTATTAGAGAGCGCTCCAAGCTGGCTGCGTTACGTAGACAACACTATCATATGGCTTCCCTAGTGCAGAACAAGAATGGAACAGAAGGATGAAAGGACGCATTAGCAGCCTTTACAAGTGAAATAATTTAATTACTTTTTTTTTGGTAGTCGTTGAAGAAGAACTACTAGTTTATTTTTCTTCATTTAATATTCTTGAGGTAATACATGACAAGTGTTTCGAGCCAATCCAAACTTTATTCATTCAAAAATATCCCTTTTTAGTAAGGTAAAGTGGTAATCCCAAAATGAGTTTCTTTTATTTGTAAAGATATTTTGTTTCACTAAACTTAGTTTTGGTCCTAGTAAGCTATAGATCCACCTTAAATTTTGCTTTTGCCTTGCGATGTTCTTGGGCTACCAAGATAAAATGGACCGAGGATCCAACTAAGGCCTAGTTCTTAGGCTTAATGTATTTTCGATATAAGTATTTGTATCTTTGATAAGATGATAAAAATGCCTACAAGATTTTAAAATTCTCTATTGGAAAGGTGGTGGTGGCTACACCTTACTAGGCTCAAAGTTTTACTGTAAGTACCGTATTTACTCTATTAAGCGGGCACCCTCTAATAAGCGGACCCCCTAGCAAAGGGTCGAAAAATAAGCGGGCATGCCCGCTTAATAGAGTAAATACGGTATGTAGTGGTCAACAAACTCTTGTTTTTTAAACGCTATATTAGCCGGCCACTAATCTATTTGTCACACACTTCTATGCTCTCACCAATGTTTTTCCATTTTGCTCTCTAACTCTTCAAAAACACGCTTCAAAACTTAAACTCAAGTCTTCAAAATATTCTCTAACAGCAGCGCGTGTATCCAAGGCATGTGAATGAAATCAAAAATGCTGATCAATTAATAAATTATTTAATTTTGGTGAGTCCATACCAGTGCTTTCAAAACTTGCATTCATTCTCACCTTATAGTGAGCTTCACACCTCACATCACACTTGAACTCGCACTCACATCGGGTTTGAGGTGAGTGTGATGATATTCGGTGTGAGACTCACAATGATCTGAATGTGAGTTTAATTTTCCAGCTCACTAAGAGTTTTCTTCTCACTATGAATTTGTGATTTTGAGGCTAGTTGTGTGTCTGAAATTTATTCTTTCATTTTTTTTTCATTTAGTCTTTACTTCTTGCACTATTGCTTTGGTTTTGTTCATTTTTTAGATGTCGTTGATGTGCCCAACGGAATCGCAAAGCTCGAGTGTTAAAAGAAGGCGTCGTTAGGAAGGTATACACCCACCGGTTCGAAGGCTTTTCGTGTGTCGAATCGAAAAACTGAAGTAGAAATGGCAACTTATTACTCTTGGCAGGTTTGCTTGAGTAAGACATTGATTCTGTACCTTTTTAGTTTTTTGTCGGACTTAAAAGATATGATACGCTAAATTGATGAGGTAGTTTTTGCTGATGCGCACAACTTTGTCAAAAAATTGTGAGTAAAATTCTCGATCTTTATTTACTTCAGGTGTAATACCTTTGTTTTAGACTGGTTTGCTTCGCTCCTCATCGTGTTTTGAAGCTATCAATAAAATAATGAAAGGGCAAGTTCAAAGGTATATAATTTTGTAAGTTTTGTTTTTAATGGCTATTTGCTATAATCCTTTTCGCTCTCCGGTCTGTCGCAGTTCGCCTTGTCCTCGTTTTGGTAGCGCAAGTGAAAAAAGTGATGCCATGCCTGATGTCGGTGGTTTCCTGCTCAGGAAGACGCTTTGCAGTAGTTCTCCAAAGAAGTCATTCCGGTGATATTTCTCCTTTCGAAAAAATCCTATGCGGTTTTTTTCTCAACGAAACATTTTCTTAAACTTGATGATGCGTGTTACATGCGTTGAATTGAGCTGAGAAAATTTCCGTAATAAAAACATTTGGCTCCGACGAGTGGTCGACGAATTTCGAAACCAAATGTATTTCTTGTACAAATTTTATTGGCTTAATTTAACGCTTGACCGAATATAACGCTTGATCTCTGCGTAGCACATATCATCTATCATATCGAGAAAAGAAACAGCGTAATATCAGATGGTCACGTCACAACCACATACCGTATTTCCTCTAATAGCACCCCCCCCCCTAATTCAAATCGTGTTTTTGGCGTTGTGTTTTTGACCCACTTTTTCCATGTGTCTCTCAGGCAACTTACTACTTAACATGTAGCTTATTGTCTTAGCTACAAATTGGGTGGTAAGCTGCCTGAGAGACACTTGGAAGAAGTGGGTCAAAAACACACTGCCAAAAACACGATTTTGAATTAGGGGGGGGAGCAATTAGAGGAAATACGGTATATTTAAATACTCAAATCACATACATAATACACTGCAATGGTTTAATAAATAATTTATTCAAAACTTTTTTTTGACGAGCTTCTCTAATCTACGCATACTCGAGTCCACAGTTATTCCATCAGTGGCCAGTGAAACGACTGCAGAAAGAGAAGACATTGAAGAGGAGGAGGGGGCAACAGCGACCTGTTGTGATAGTGGCAAACCCTCCACTTGCACTCTGTACGACTGGATAAGTTTAGTTTGCTCTGAGCGCTTCATTGACCTCATCTCCAGCACTTTTTGTAGTTCAGAACTATCGGAGTCAGGCAACATTCTAGCGTAGACAGTTATAAATTCTTCAGGGTTGGAAACGTCTGTCATTACAACCTAGTACAAGGAAATGTTATTGACAAAAACACGTTACTGGCCACAAAAATTACCTTTAAAATCATTTCCGCCTTGGTCATACCTTTGGTCACGGTGTTTGTGTACATTGTGGGCGGCTTCGTAACTACAGAAGACTCTACCGAGGGCATGCTGAGCAGAAAAGACTTAAGAGCGTGAGTATCCAAGAGCAGCTGGACACATCCATTCTGCAACATGAAATTATTTGGTGAGAGAAGTGAAACATTAGCTTCTAGAACAGACAAACCTTTTGTTTCTTATTTTGTCCAACAGCACTGCCACCTAAAAATAAAACTGGTATACAGTTATAAAAGTTGAGAATGAAAAATTCGTGTAAAGTACCTGTAACAGAGATGGGTTTACATCTGAACAGTGCACCCAGAAACTTGTTGACCAGCTGTGAAGCCAATTTTAAGCAGAAATGTGCGAAATACTTCCTTCTATCAGCAAAATAATCACGAATGAGTGGAACTGAGGCCCGCAGATATTTTCGTATGGAAGTTACATAAGACGATTCATCTCCCACTGCTTCTATGTTTGACCAGCTGAAGCACATAGTTAAAAGACTGACACTGATTTTTTCTAGGATAGCTTCTTCATATTTTACAATACGACAAAGGTACCAAATGCAGCCGAAGAAAGTTTTGAGTGATTACTTTTCTCCGCTTCAAACATTGCGGTATAGTCAACCCTCGATAATCCGGCATCTCAAGGAACCGGGCTCCGAATGCCGGGTCACCGAGGGTGCCGAATTAACGAGGGTTGACAGTAGTTTTAAAAAGCAATGAAGCCATTTTTTTAAAGTAGGCAAGTATGTAGGAAAATTTACGTTGAAATACGCAGATCAGATAATCTAAAATCTTCTCGGCTAGGCGGAAGACATTCATGTACCAAAAGTCAAGAACCGAAATACAAAAAAACATGATTCATCCCACTGCTCTAGCTTGGCGAAAAGCCTTCCACTTGAACTTTCTGCATCCCCTCCCCTGTTTTTGACGCAAAAAATTGTCCCTTCTCAGGAAAGCAAACTTACTTGATTTTGGTCATCGTCTGAAGACTAGCATCGCAAGCGGCATCAATGTCTTGGACCACGATGGTCAATGCATTATTTGAGATACTGTAGAACAGCTCCACTTCTTGGTTCAAATCAATCTCCTGCAACCAAAAATACACGACAAATTTCTACTAGACCGTTAAAAAAAAAGGCTTACGGCCAATCTCTGCTTTAATTTATCCTGCAACTGCATAGTTGTCTCAGCACACCTAAAGTATATATCAGAAGTGGAGGGCTAGTTGAAAAAGGCAAAAAATCACCAATCGGCAGTAGCCAGAAGACAGCAAGTGAAGAATTGTTGTTCAGTAGTCAAATTTACAGTTGTATCCTCACGCATCAAATTCTGCAAAATACTTGAACTACCAATAATACCTTGGTAACCGCTCGAACTATTGCTCGAAATCTGAGGCAGGAAGGCGGAGAGACAACCATGTCCGTAGTTACGCAAACACTGACGAAATACTTCAACCAGCTCTCTGCAAAAGCCATCCCTTAATTTCTCAGCATATTCAACAAAAGCGGAATAAACTTGCTTAAGAATGCTGTCCGGATTGGCACACAGTTTACCTGACTCGGTAATAATTTTTTTGAGCAACCTAAAAACTAGGAAAGGGGTTACGGAAATGCAGAGTGTGGCAAAATGAATTCGCACGATTCGTAACGGTCATAGCTTTTTTGTAGACTGATTTTAGAAAATCTGTCTTCACGAACCGACTCAGCTCGTGCTTTTGTTTTGATTACCGTATTTCCTCTAATAAACGCCCCTCCCCCCAATATTTCCAAAAACAGGCCTTTAAAAGAGTCATGGCTATCTCAAATTGTGCAAAAACCTTGGCACACACTCTGTAGATTTCGAGTTAAACAAAAATTATCGCCAGTTTTAACTCACAAAAATAGATCCGCACTTGAAGACAGAGGCACCGCCGTCATATTCACTTCCCTGGACGGTCTCTCTTCTCCACTGCGAATCCTTGTAGCACAATCATCCACAAACTGGTTGAGATTTTTGCTTTGAGAGGCCAGAAACACGTCCATGTGCTTGTCGAAAAGAGTCCATAGTATTTTCTCAAAATTGAAGTTGTTCTTGGCTGGAAAGCGTTTGCATAAAAGTGTTTCGAACATAATGGTATGGTTTATGGCGTGAGCCAGCAATTTCCAATCGATTTCTGCTTTCCTGCGAACCATCAATTTGTCCAGAGAGTGCCTCAAAAAGAGATCCGCATTTGAGAAAGATCACGGTACTACTGTATTATATCCCCCTCAAAAAAAGCGCGGTATAATACAGTAGAGTCAAGATCACTTTGCAACCGAAAAAAAAAAACAAATCACCTGGTTGATACGCAAAATTCTTTGGCCAAATTTCGACCCATCTCCCAGCTGGGTGGAAATATCTTGGAAGTGCCAGTTCGCTCAAATTCCGCCAGCTTGTTGACAAACCATCGATACCTGAACGAAATACCAAGATCAACAATAGAAAAACAGTTGTCTCATAGCTCAAACATCTTTTGTGGATGCGTCCAATCTCTCAAGCATGTGAGCACAAAAATAAAAACCTGCCTTTCTTCAATTTTATCAATCCAAGCAACATCTTCTGATTCAGAATAGAGAACCAGATAGACGGCCAGTTGTTGAGTAACGTACCACTTGCAGAATTCATCTTGAACATCGCCACCCAGAACAGCAGCCACCTTGCACATATCTGCAGTGTTCTGATTCAACTGACCGGTCTAAATTAAAAAAGATTTAGGACTGCTGAATTATATCCCAAGACTAGGAGAAAAAAGGATAAACACTAAGTTTGCTAACTCTAACTCCAAAAACACTAACTCCTTCAGAAAGACCCACCTTGAACATCTGTCTAAGATCTGCGGATAGCTGAATACTCAGATTTTCTTTCAACTTTTGCACCTTCTCCGTCAAATTTTTGACCTGCTCTACATGGACATAGTCATCAAACAATTGAAGAACATTGAGCACTGCAGGCAACTCAGCGGCAACATCTGAGTACTGTCTATTCTGAATCCAAACATCTTAAAAAAAAACAACAACTAAAACTGGTTGAATTAGCATGAAAAGAAGAGCCTACTCAATGAATTCACTCCAGTGAGCAACAGATGCAGATGGTGAAGCGTAGTGATAGAAGCTGTGAGGTTGCGTTTGGCCACATCTAGCTGCTTTATGTCCTTGGTCATTTCGTGCCTGAAATTTAGCAGAAGTATGGAAAGGATTGGGCATTAGATACAAAAAAAAAATCTACACAGAAGATTCCGATTGATGAGTCCTGCCTTTAATGAGTTTAATCTTTTGCTCCAACTCTGAGATAGATGAATGTGCCTACAACGATTTCCTAATCTCATTCATTGATCTAATTCCAGAATATGTGTTGACCAACCTGCAAAAGTGCATTGTTACCATCTATACCTGCTTGTCCATGTACTTCTACCAGATCAGCCAGCTCCAAATCTAACTCGTCGATCTCTTTCTCAATACTGCTCATCACAGTGTCCAATTGAGACAAGGACTGCTCCGTAGGAAACAATTTATTGATATGCGCTGTCAAATCCAAGTCCGGTCGGCAGAGTTCAGAGGATCGCCCAAATTCACTAATCAAGCCATTCACCTGAAGAAAAGTTCAATAAACAACTTACAATTGGAAATATTGGAACAACTCTGGAACAGGCACTCCAGTCGACTCTAGAATAGAACCCAAATTCTATTTTCAGATTCGGATTGCTGAGCTAAGAAGGCGCTAATATGGTCCAAAGACGAACCGTTCCTTAGCTATTCTAGTATCCTCTTGTTCTCTTCAGAGCACGCGGCCATGAACCCCGGTCCTTAATTGAAAAAGAAAATAGTCATCACACTCGACTCTAGGACAGACTGGGTGCTGTTCTAGAATTGACTGGGCTGCCTGTTCCATACTTTAGCCAAAATATTTGTGCAAACCTTTTCCGAATACTTTGGTACCTGATCTGCATCATCTCCAGTGTCGTCACTCATTTTGCAGCTAGAAATGCCCAATTTTTAAGTATTTAAGACAGGACCAAATAAAAAAGCACATTTCCTGATTGTTTGGCCAAAGAATCTATTTGTCTTCATTTCCAATACAATCAAATCTTCTTGATCCGTCAGCTAAAAAAGTTGGATCCACAGCTAAGACAAAAGATCGTAAAGGCCCACTCAGATTCCCGCGAGTCACGAGTCAATGACTCGCGAGTCATGCCACGCGGGAGTCTGAGTAAGCCTTAAGGAATCTAAATTTGCCGGTCGTTTTTCAAAAAGCCAACATTACTGCCGTCAAGAAAAGACGAGTCTCGATAATCCGTTACCCTTTTTCAAAAATGGGTGACAGATTATCGAGACTTCTCTTTAAAAAAATGAAAGTGTTAAGTTCACAATCCTTACGATTTTTTGCCTTAAGCTACGCTCACAATAGCGACTAAAGCGTGTGGAGTTTAGGTGGTCACAAGTTGCAACCGCACTCTGCAGCCACACGCTGCAGTCGCTATTGTGACCGTAGTCTTAGAGACATCAAAATCAGCAAAAGATGTCAAAATTTGAGGAAAAAAAATGGTCGGACCCAGCTGCGAATCGTACTTTATGAGGTGACGGACTAACGAGACTTGCCTGTATTTTGTTTGGCAATTATTATTTTTTCAAATTAGCACTTTTTAAATAAAAAAACAATGAACGCGGCATTTCAATTTGCTTATTAGTGGATTTAACTTGTTGTCTTGTTATCATTTTGTGCAATCTTTGCTCAATGGATGTCATTCAATTCGGCACACCCGACCACTTCCGTTCAGGCGGAAGGTTGGAAAAGATCGGCTTCCACGATCAATTTCTCTATGTCGGCTATCGACTCAACAACCTTTTGGAGGTGTGGCGAGTGCATTGCCTAACGCCGGCCTCGTGGTGCAAACTTTATGTGTTGGAATGCACTGAACTGTTCTATGTGTACTTGACTTTCTCTCCTGTCGAATTTTGCATATGGATTCTGTTTTTGGCTACTATGGTAGGCGGGTGTGTTTAATTGTTCAATTTTCAATCTTTTCAAATTCAGCAGTCGGATACAGATGGTCGCTTATACCTCCACAAGATCGACCCTTTAAGTGGAGTAGTTGCATGCAAATACACCCTGGATCATGCGCACATGTTTGAGGATGTCAACTATGAGCGCATTTCACTAGGCTGTGGGTGTAGCGAGACCAGAGATAACCAACTCTATCTATTCGACAGGTCGATGGTGATGGGCAAAATCCCTTTTTATTGCATCCTATTGGATGAATCCACAGTTGGGTATTCTCTGAATTGCTCTTGATTCAGCCGAAATCTTTCAGAAAACCTTTATAATCGAAAATAAGCCAATTCAAAGTGACGATAGTCTGCCTAAGTGCACCAGATTCCCTGTCGTATTGGACGGCAATAGACGGTCTATCTTGAAGTTGACCAACGACAACGACATTCTGCTCTACCATGGAGAGCTGAATTCTTGGAGAGTGTTGATGCCAGATGTTTCCACTGACTTGGATGTGAGATTCATTGATACCACAGCTGTGACCACTTAAAAGTGGTGATTTAGTTGTCCTGTATAACTGCGAGAGGTATTGCCGAGACATATGGACGCAACTGGCATCGCTTCAAGGCAGTGGAGTCCCCTCTTTCAGTAATTTAGCCAACCTTTATAGCATATTTAAAAGGTGGTAGAGTAGATTATTTAAGGTTTTTGCGGATGACGCCTGTTGCTTGTTCAAAATATATGAGAATGGCCAGCACATCTTTTACCATTTTATGTATTCAGACGTGAACAACACATACAGGTAAGAGTTTGCCTCTTATCCAAGAAGAAAATAAATGGACTGGAAAATGGTAGTCTTACCGTTTCTTCTGTAGCAAAAGTTAAGTTATTTCAAAAGACATCGGAAGCACCTCAAAAATTTTGAGAGTAATCATCGATATGAGCAAAAAGCCAAAATGAAAAGTGAACTCCAAGACTTTTGGAAATTTAACTATACAGCAGCAATTTAGCCTACACAGATGCTTAAGTGTGAAGCTTGGCAAACGTTTGGAAACTATGTAAGTGATGTTTGGGTACCACTTTATCATATCAACAACCTTTCCCCATTAAAAAAAAAAAAGTAATTGGATTTTTTAGGTATATTAACCGTATAAGAAGCACTTTTTGACCATTTTTAAAGGGATGAAGGGCTGTACAGTCAATTCTCGATAACCCGCAACCCAAAGGGACCTTCTTCTTCTTCGAGTGTCGAATAGGAAAGGGGCAATTAAGGGGCCACTTTGTAAAAAGGCCACCCAATTAAATTATTAGCAAGAAGGGTTGAATAAGGGAGGGGAAGGAACAATTAGGAGGCCACTTTCTAAAGAGGGCCCACTCAGATAAAGAGAAGATCTTAAACATAGTTTTGCTAACTGGGCTCTACCATATAAAAAAGTTCTAGCATGCTGCCCTTACTTACCACCCAGGCTTACCTGTGAGATGAATCCAAGCAAGATTCTTGACAAATAAACGCATTTACAACCTTTCTTTTCACAGTCGAATGACGGAGAAAAACACGGAAAAAAAGCAAAAAAAAGGTGGTAAATGTGGTCAAAGTTAGGGGAGGAGGAAAAGGTTTTATAATCCAATCGAGTCAATTTACAAACCCGAAAATTTATCTTACAATCATCATGGTTTGAGGTTCTATCTGCATTGCACTAACACAATCGTCGCATTTGTGAACAAACACCAGGTCGGGTTTGTGGACATCCAGCCTCCAACACTCAGAGCCGTCTGCTATTGGCGTTTGCAAAAGACGTTTGCAACCAAAGACGACAATGACGTATGGAGAGATGGAATAACCGAGCAAGAGCTGCAAGAGATGTTTAACATCAATCGCGAAAAAAGGTTGACTTAAGAGACTCTCTAATGCTCAACATTTTGCATCTATTTTTGAGTGCCTTACATTGCTTTATTAGTCTTTTTTGTTCCCATTTAATGCAATCTCAGCTCAATCCAGTCATAGAGACCTCATCAAAGTCAGCTTTATTATTTCCAGCGCACATAAAATACATGGTATTAATATAATAAAAAAATATATCCGTTTATGATTGTTCATTTTTGTCAGATTTTATATTCAATTTTTAGCAAGCTTCTTGCTCTGGGTAGAGAGGACAGGAGAAGCTGGCAATAAAACTCTAAAATAATAAACTATTTTATTCCCCACTTTGACCATTTATGAACTAGAAAGAAGCTCTAAATCTCGTGATCTAAGCTTCTGTATAATTCAGGTATAAAAAAGCTATGACGCAAAACTTTTTTTTTTTGCATAAGCATGTTTAAAATGGAAAATGCAGGAGCGTATAAAAGCGTAACATAGCATCTCGAAAAGAAAGATATGGCACGTGAACAGAACGACAAAAATTAGTTTTTATCCAACCTGTGCAAACAAGTGCCCCAGTTTCTTTCGATCCACTCTGTGGTAACGCGATATTTACGACTCACAATTTTTAAACCACCTAGAGAAAGCTAAATCACTTGGAGAGTGGGTAAATCATCAGGCAAACCATGAGGTAAACAATGCAATTGCAATATAAAGCGACTAAGCCTAAGGCTTAGGACAGGGCAGCGCAGGTTAGCTGCGAACTACTAAATTTAGCAGAATGTATCCCTTATGTATCCCTTAGACAAAGCTTCGGTGTTGACTACAAAAAAAAAGACAGCAGGAAATTTATAGACCTGCACGAAACTTTTTAAATTTTTCGAAACATAATTTCGCGTATTTAGTAAAAGGTTGACTTACTCAGATCGAAAGATACTCTTGACTATATTCACACGTGAATGGTTAACAGCGTTGGCTAGGCTGAAGTCCAAAGGCTGCTTATCAAGGTTCTAAAATCTCTTGGTTGAGACATCAACCAAAATACATAATCGGTTATCTCACATCATTTTCATTTTGCTCATCATCCGATTCATCAAAGTTGAGTGGTTCCATCAGTTCTTTCTTTAGCGGAGACTCCACGACGCGTCTATCATGAGCTGACTTGACTTCACTGATTACACTCTCTTCATGATCTAGCAATGAGAGGGTATACTGCTGCTGCTCCTCGGCTGGCTGACTGCACTGCTTTTGATGACTGAATATAGGCGAGCGAACTTTGTTTTCTCTTCTTCCAGTCCTCAAAATAGGTGATTCAGGCATTCTGATGCTGAAACAAGCAGAAGATAAGATTAACTAGCTTGCTGACCAAAAACACCTGAGACATGCCAAGCTGTCCGTAACTTTTGTTCTGTAAACACCTGATATACACGCAGATCTTATGAAAAGATGAACAAAAACTTGCGGAGAGAAATGGATCAACTTGTTAGGTATCACTTGAATAGCTTGATCCCTTGTAGCTCCTCCATTGCCTGTTTGAATTTGTTTGTCGCACAAAACTAGATTAGTTTGCACCCCAATCTCAGCTGTTTGCACTTGCTGCCTGGACTTGCCGACTGGACCACTTATTGGATGCTTGGACTTAAAAGGCACGTACTTCTGAGGAACCGGTTTACTACTTGTTTTCGAGGAACTAAACAAATTGGTTATTCTGTCTCTCTCATTATGTAAATATACCTGCTGGCAGATGTACCAGTAGTAGCATTCACAGGCTTCTTCTTGGCAACTACTGCAGGACGAGACGATCTTGTAGGTGAAACAACGAAAATTGGTCGCATGTTTCGGTTATTGTCTTGAAAAAATAAAATAAATTTCGAATAAATACATACGGTATTTCTTTGACTTCTCGGCGTAAGTCTTCACCCTAATGGCTAACGGATAACGTGCGCTCGCCTGCCCTAAGCTTAAAGATTAGTTAAAATTTTCCGGTACCACTGTATTATACATTCTACCCTCCTCCCAAAAAAAAAGTACATGGGTTTTCTAGGTAAATTGACCATTTAAGAAGCATTTTCCCACCATTTTAAAGGGATGAAGGGCTGCATAGGGAGTCGAAGGGACAAGTAAGGAGCCACTTTGCAAAAAGGACCCACTTAGAAGAACCATACAACAGAAAAAAGGGCTTTAAAGGCACTAAAGCATCTTTACAATTTTAGCGCCCAACGGACGCACTACGCTCGTTTATACAATACGCAGACGGTCTGCTAAGAAAATTTTAAGCGAAACGTTTGGCGGTTAGAAAACATCATGCCAGTAACTTTAAATTTGAAATTCGTGTTCCTTTACATAATGGCATAAACTTTCTATACTGATTGTTTTTTTATACTTTTTGGTGAGGGAATGGAATTTTACCGGAAAAACTGTCACAGTATTTTCTTTAATAAGACCCCCATCTCCTTTTTTTGACTATCTTTTTGCAGACGACTCTCAGGCAATTTACCAACCAAATTTCGGCTCATTATCTTAGCTATAATTTGGGTAGTGAATTGCCATCTGCAAAAAATGGGTAGAAAACAGAATGCCAAAAACACGACTTTAAATTAAGTGGGTGGGGTCTTACTAGGAAAAATACGGTAATACCCCATTCTCTAATAAGACCCCATGTCTCGAGAACGGCTGGAAAATAAGATCACATGGTGACTGATTAGAGAAAATACGGTATTCCTCGAACCCAGTAGGCCTCTCGACGTATTTGTCCGCGCAACCGACAAACACTCCCTATAACAATATGTTATAGGGGGTATTTATTTTTGAGGGGTGTCGAGTAAAATTTTTTTAAAGAAAAAGTTGGTTTTTTAGTTTACAAACTGTCTAGAATTATTTCTTTTATCGTGTTTAGCAGAAAAAAATAGTTAGGATATGATCTAGACTCATTAAAAAAAATAATAGTATGGAGGAGGTGCAACTAAATAAGTGCCAACAATTTTGACAGGGAAGAAGGTATTATACAGCAGCCTGCGAAATATTTCATTTCCAAGTGCGGAGAAAACGCCAAGATTAGCTTCAAAGACAAGCAAAGTTTATTGCCTAACGATCAGACAAATTTATTATGACGATCTTAATCGCTGAAGATATTCAGATTGCTGGGCTTCAATAGATTTGTAACTTTGCAGTTCCACTTTAAGACGCTCCAACTCCATTTGTCTTTCTTTGATTAAAATCTGAAAGAGGAAGATGTCGCATAATAATATTTCATAACAGAAAAAGCAGACCTGTAACTGCTGATCCTCCTGCTGTGCGACTCCTCCTTCCAATATCTTCTTTAACTCATTCTGCGCAGTCATTGCTCGAAGTCGCTCAGAATCATTTATTTTCCCAACCTTGAACAAATTTGAATTCTCAAAAGTGATATGAAAAGAAAACCTCTTCCAAAGTAGAACGAATACCATGGACCAAAGAGCTAAAATCTTCCAATTGGCCGATAAATTGATCACTTTCTTCCTTCAAGACATTTGATGACTCAAACAGATCTAAAAATGGGAGTAATTTTAGATACAGCATTTCCTCTAATAAGCGCTCCCCTCTTATTATGGCATTGTGTTTTTGACCTACTTTTTCGGGACGACTCTCAGGCATGTTACCACTTAAATTGTAGCTTATTGTTTCAGCTACAATTTTCGTGGTGACTTGCCTGAGAGTCGTCTGGAAAAAGTAGGTCAAAAACACAGTGCCGAAAACACGATTTTTAATTAAGAGGGAGGGCGTTTATTAGAAGAAATACGGTAATTGGAAGCAGGCAATTTACCAGGGTTGGCCAGTCGAATCCTATTAAGATCATCGATGAACACCTTGTCGTTGTTCTCTTCTTTCCCTAAGTCCATGCTTGTACAAAAAATTCCTTTTTAAAACCCCTTTTTAAGACTGCACCATTTAAAGGTAAAGTTGAAAAAAATCTCGTTGCCATAGGCAACGAAGGGTGTGAATTAGCGTTTTAAAAACACTATTTTTGGTTTCTACAATGTCGTTCAAGTGGCAGTCTGGCATCTACAGACTCACCAACAAGCATCTACAAAATATAATCTAGCCGATACAGAAAAAGAAGTAGAACTTAAAAAACTGCACCGGGTAGACATTCACATCCACTAAGCCGACATTCACTTGGCTCGACTGGCGAGTAGCCGGCATTGGTGCAGCATATTCAGATAGTTGGTGTAAGACACTCGACGTCTCCGACGTTAGTTTCCATATTTCTATAATGAGAGTCTTGCGCTCATTTGGCCAATCACTGATGCTATCGAACAAAGAAAATTAGAATGGCAGAATGAGTCCGCCAAAGAGAGAAAAAAATTTATTTTCCACCAGTTTTTCTGGTCCAAAACCATATTGCATAGTGAATCAATAGGGAACAACAGAAAACCTGATTTTCGGCCAGCTTTTGCAATATACTTCTAGCCATTGTTCTGTGGAGCAGGAGCGTACTGAGAGATGGCCTAAAACTACACTCATGTGAAAATGTTTGAGCAATAAAAGACTGACCTTGTTGTCCTTGTCTAGAAAAATACCTCCGCCTTTGTTTATGAACTTATCAGAAGTCTAAAAATTGGGAATAAATTACTTTGAGGTAATAACAAATTTTATTCATACCTTCACAATCGGAGCCGACTCTGGCTGTTTGGTGGGCAGCTTGGTTTCAACGCTTTCAAGACTCATATTTCTTGTCTTCAACTCCGGATCTGGCATGACAGTTGCAACCTGAAAACAACAGCACTTAAAGTTACGCCATGCAACCAAGTGAGTTAAAATCTTAATGATCACATTTGTTGTAGCCGGAAGACATGTCTTTTCTCTTGATTTTGGAGCGGCATCAAATGAACAACCTGGTAGTGCCGGTCCCCCAACTAACGGTTTCTTGGGATCCAGAACAAAAGGAGCTCCAACTGGTTTATTCGGATCCACGCCACCCATGACAGTTTCATCTTGTGTCTTGCACAGCCGGACATCATCAGCTGGGCCGAACGCTCTTGGTTTAGCTAAATTCTTTTTCTTCTTACAACACTGCGCGAAAAGCATTGGAGGAGCAAACGAAAAGATGAAGACGAATACAAACATTGCAGACCATAGCACAGAAGTAGTAGATGAATTAGCATAAGAGACGAGCAGCACAGTTGAAAACACCATTTTTTGACAGAGGAACACTTAGCAGATCGAGAAAAATTTTAGAGAGCAATCACACAGCGAGACGGGCCTGCAGCCGGATATGAATCATTTGCGTGCACATTTTCAAATGACAAATTTTTGCGGGAATTTAAATATCGACGATGAAAATTCGGGTACCGAGACAATTGGATGTCCGCCTGGTTGCGGGTAAATTGCGGGTCGTCAAAATCGCGCCAGACGAATTTTTAAATTCGTATTTTTGAGACAGTTTTGCCCCATTTTTTGGCCATTTTGGGTTCAAAGACACCAGACAGGCTTATAGAAGCAATGTACAAGTAAAAAAACAAGAAAAAATATGTCGAAAAACCACGGATTTGAAATTCCGTTTGGCCCGATTTTGGTCACCCGCAATTTACCGTGTACCGTCCACTTTCACCTATTCCACCCAGGAGTCTTCTTGATTTTTTCGGTCGTCAAGCGGCCGAATGCTCCTTAATGCTCTCCTACCCTTGTGTCGCCCCCCTAATCTCCGGACCTAACGCTATACTATTTCTTTTTCTCTAGGGATTCATCAAGAGAAAAAAAGCATTTCTTGGGCCACCCTGTATCTTTGCAGTGCCAAAGTTGCTTCTTTGAATCTAATTTGTCTTAATTTTTAATTTCGGGTCAAATATGTGAGTATGCTTAGCATACTAATAGTATGATATTGTGCTAATAATTAACTAAAGTATTCTAGACTTGGCCAAATATGATTTACGATGAAATTGATTCTTTTCACCTGCAAAAAGACAATGACATCCTCTTTGGAATTGGAGGAAAAAGTCGAAAATTGATGCAGAAAGAAGTTCTTAGTGTTCGCGTCGATGACGATGAGGACGACTCTTTGGAAGGTAGTGGAAATGATGGTAGGCTGATCATATTTCTTTAACGTCGACAAACTACCTGAAGTTCATATTTCAGAGATCCCGAGCTTGAGTTTAAACAGATGGGGCAAGAAGAGGCGCGACTTTTATGGTACTTCGTACGTGGATAAGGATTTCGGGGGTGTACGCGACTCTGAAGAAGAAGAGATGTTGGATCTTGAAGAAGAAGACGCAATAGCCCGCCAAAAGAAACTTGATTTGGCCAACAATTACGTCGACATAGCAGACTTTGATCAAGCTTTGGAGTGGGAAAGTGATAGTGAAGACGAAGACAAAAAAGAGCAAATGCGAATGGAGGGTTAGTGGACAAGACTTTTTTTCTTCTTCTAAATATTCAACATTTATTTGCAGTGCAAAAGAAATTGGTCAAACGAAAGAGGAAGAAAGAAGAGCTAGACATTCAGAATGCTAAGGAGTTAGAAAATCAGTCTCTGAAGCACCAAACAACTCAGCTACCAGTCACCCACACTGATGATCTGCCTGAAGTGGTCAGTCCTGAGGCCGGAGAGAACAACGAAGAGAAGCGGCGTATTACTTATGAGGTTTTATTGTGTAAAACAGATCTTATTTACTCGTCACACTCTCTTTCAGATGCAAACCAACAAAGGGTTGACCGTTAAGCGTAAAAGAGGAACCCAGCATTCGCGAATTAAGAAACGTCGGCAATACGATAAAGCATTGATTCGACGTCGATCTCAGGTGCCAGATATTCGCTTAGAATTGACAAAGTATGATGGAGAAAAGAGAGGCATTCGTGCCTCAACTATCCGTAGCATAAAACTTCAGTAATGGCTTTGTCGATTGTTTGTTTTTCTGGCAATTAGACAGATAAAATTCCTTTAAACAGTTGGTGTAACAAGCTCTTGTCCTCGGTCTCATGCTGTCTATTGTTATGGATGGAATTTCTGGCTTAGAACTGTTTCGCAAGAATTTTAAAACTGACGAGTCTGCAGAAGGTCCACTTACACTCCCGCAAATCAAGGCCCAATGGCTTACAAGTCATGTTTTTTGACCCGTGAGTAGGGTTAGCCTCCTGCGGCTAAAAACTGCCCAAAATCCCTCCCAGTTATAATGTCGGTTTCCAACCACTAATTTTAGGTAAAACCTACCCGAAAAAACATATGAACAATTAGTCTTAAAAATTATGCTTTGGTTACCAAGGCAAAAACCCGAAAAATTTTTTATGAGTCATGTCACCCGGGAGTCTGAGGACGTCTAAACCGTTTCGCAAGTTTTAATATTTTTGCGAAACAACTGCGAGCCAAATTTTTATGCTTTGCGATTATATGAGTTTTAGTGTTGAGAACTTCTTCTAAAAAAAACATTATGGTTTGTTTATTTATGATTGAGTAGTAAGGTTGAATAATAAAAAACGTGTTATCATTATTTTTCAGTCTGCCGTGGTTCAACGTTGCCAAAAGCTGGAAAATGATGAGCTTTCAGTTGGTGGTACCGTAAAGTTGACGGCCACGGATTACGCGGAACTTCTCCTCTACTACCTTGTTCAGCAGAAGTTGATTGAGGTGGACTATGTCGTTGAAATTTAGAGACAGAGGTTTTTTCAGGCCAAGTACTGCTATCTTCGTGCTTCCTCTACTTTCAAAGACGACGTTTTGAAGCAGATTTGGACTATTGGTTATAAGCTGACTAAAAGTGACTTTGGAGATGCATTGAAGGCCTGCAGAGATCTACACGCAGTTCATGATCAGTTGGATGCCCAGCTTCAGTCCGTATTTTTAGAATAATTAAGAGTTATGCGGAAAGTCGACCAATTTTAATGAATGTGTTTTAGGCCATATGTCCAGGAATTGCTTAATCGGGTGACCGCCATTCAGTTGGAACTTATTGTCAAGTACTACACATCAATCGACCAGCAGACTTTGATTGAATTGCTTGGGTTTATGGGAAGTGATAGCCAGCCGATTACGACAAATGACAGTGAAAACTTCATTCCTTCGCTTATTGAGAAATGCGGATGGAGTAGCGATGAAGATGGCTTTGTGTTCCCGAGTGTATCTGCCAAATTTCAAGAGACGATTTCGGCGTTGGTTGATCCAAACTTTGGTGAAATCGAGAATCAATGGAAGGAGAACAAGGATCTGCAAAGTCTTACAGGAGACAAGGGTCTCAGCCAGGGAATGATTGAAAGTCTGAAGTCACTGGTCGCCTGCAGCAATTTTTTTGATTCAAGTTAATTCCCTTCGAGGATATTATTGCGCTCTTTGACAAATATTGTTCTGGTTAAAAGTTGGCGCAAATAAAGCCAGTTTTATTGTAATCTATTTCTTAAAAGATGTAGCTTTTCTGCCAGTCTGCATACCATGCAAGCACCTAGAAGCAAATTTGTTGGTGAATCTCTACCGGCAGTCATTGATAAAGAATTGACGGTCACCTCTCCAGTGCGAGCTACCATTAAGTCACATTAATTAATATCGCTAAATATTTTTATTCTCTGAACTTTACGACTTTTAACATCACCAACAAAAGCTTATTAAATTCAAAAAGCAGAAGTTAGCTTTTTTCATCCTTGTATTTCTTGTAAGACTCTGCAAACTTGTCTTCAACGTCTTTAAAAATACTTTCCAAGTTGGCAAATGCTTGCAGCAGAATATCCCCCGCAGAGTAGCCCTTATAGGTCTGAATTCGAAGCAGAATCTTGTCTTCCTGAAAAAGTTATAACATCAAAACGTTTTAGCACGTTTATGCAGCTAAAAAGCCGCATAAAGAAAAGGATTGTTTTTGAAAAACTAAGGATGTTTTCTTACCAGAGGATGTGGAACGTTATAACCACAGAACTCGACGCCCTTCCTGTAAATTCAGATATAAATTAAAGGCACAACGTCCAACTTACATCTTTACGCGATACTTATGCACCCTGGCGCCCCATGCTATTTTTTGTATTATGCTGCAATGCTCTCACTATTGTTTTGGCTTCTTTTATACATTTATGCTAAAAACGATAGAAAAGCTATTTTCCGCCCCTTTTCGTCCTTTTTAATTTTTTTTCTTGTTGCCCCTTTTGAAAAGTCGAGAACTCCCATATCTTGCCTTGGAGAATGGAGGTAAAAAAAAAAACCTTACAAATGGCACTTTCTAACCCCAGGTACTAAACTTAGGCATACAACTAAGCCTTAGGCTTAGTTGTATGCCTAAGTTTGCCTAAAAATAGGATGACGCCGCAGGGTGCGCAATACCCTCTTCCCGAACCTACATTTTGCAAATAACCTCTTTGAGCAAATTTCCAATGGTATGATCCTCTTCTCGAACTAAAATTACATTCTTAATGAAGCTAGTATAAACTTGTGTTGTAACCTACATACGACAGTGATCATGGTCTGATCCTTCTTATAAACGTCATGCTCCATCTAATTTTTTCTTGTAAAACATTCACTAAAAACATAAAGTCATACATACTATTTCCACTTTCAGGTCCTGTCCTCGATAAGGCGGCAAAATATCCCTTGCATCCAACTCTCCAGCCGCTGAGCTAGTTTCTTCCATTTTCGAGCTGAAAATTGAAAAAAAAACATCACATCACACAAATAAATTTGACAGAGGAAGCAAAAATGAATTGAATTTCAACGGAATTAGATTACCAACCAAAACTTCCATTTTCTATCCAACCCTAACCCCATATAAAAAAACCTTTGCAATAGAATTAACAAAAGAAACGAGCAAGCTCCGTAGATAAACTAATTTCAAATGATCTTGAAATGCAACAACTGTTATGGCATTAGATGAAATTCAAACGGGATTTCTAACGGCTCAATTGTTTTTCGTCATATTTTACGTTCGGTCTTATTGGTAGCACTAGGGTTGGTCTCCCTCTCGTGAAATCGCTAGCGGGAGGCTGACGGGGGGGGGACTTTAGCTGACGGGATCATGAAAAGGATTTTAGGCACTTTTTGGCCACGGGAGAGAGGTCAACCCTAGGCAGCACTAGTCTTTTGTTGTTATTGTATGACGTAGTTTATTATCAAAACATGCACTCCAAACTTTTGACATCTACCTTGAACTGGTTTACTTCCTTTTTATAAAATTGTGGCAAACAAAGCGCGCTGCTCTCTAACCACCATGGAACAGTTAGAGACAGTGACTAGCTATGTACATGTAAGCATGGTTGTCGGTTCTGCCAACCGATATTGTCGGCTGAAAGTTTTTTGGTTCTTCTTTTTTTTTTTTGCCTTGGTACCCTTGTTGCTAGGTTGGCCAAGACCCTTAGGCTTAGGATAGGCTAGTCTAGGTCAGCTCAGGTTAGTTCTAATTTATTATTATTCTCATAGGTTTAGTGGTTCTCGGCTGACCTATACTGTTCTACCCTAAGCATAAGCTTTAGTTATATGCCCAGCAGGTAGTTCCATCTGTCGCAAGGTATAATGACTTTTTAAATTATTCGCTCGTATTTTTATATGTAGACTGTATACCAAAACACCTAAAGAGGTAGACAACCGCTGGAGAATATTTTAATATGCTAAATCAACAAAGTGCTGAATTTATTAGTGCATCTACCCTTTTTATGCAGCGTTATTGCAGTGACTGACTGCTTTTCTTCCACTCCTTGTTTGGCCACATCGGCACCATTAGCATTGTAGACTTATCTCTCTTACAAAACCGACAATTTCTTACCTCTTCTGTCCAATATTTGATAGAAGTGATAATAGTGTGTACTCTCTCTAGAATTTACACACAAAGGATTATCACACACTAATTACTGTAGATCTAATACTAGAACCTACCGTTCACTTCTTCCACTTCTTTTCCTACTAATTTTTTTATTATCACCTCACAATTTACAACACAGCATGACGCGCGAAATTGAATAAATAATATTCCTGATAGGACACTTCAGTGGTCTGTTTGCCGTCTTTTTATTATCAGAAGTGATATCAGGTGATGATTTGCAGTCAGCTTCATGGCAACAATCACCTCCACCATTCTCTGCTCCATTCCACCCTTCTTTTTTTTGTTGTTGGCCCTCCGTTCTTTGGTCATTTATCAGCTGCCAACCTAAGGCCCTCATTTTCAGGCCCTAAGTAGAGTTGGTTTTCTGTTTTTCTTGCCTTTGTAAATTGATAAGGCTAACTTTTCAAGTTGTTCTTTCAAAACCTCTGTGAATTCCTCCTTGTGCACATGTGTGCTCTTGGCTTTGAATGCAGCAGGGGAGGAGGGCGGGCTCTGACCTGCCCACTGGAAGAGTATAAAAGGGCGGAGGTCCGCCTTATTTCCAACTACTTGCCCCCTTCTCCCCTTCTATATATATATATTTTTTGTCTTTGGTGAATAAGCTGCTCTCTTATTCCTTTTATACGCTCTAATTCAACTGGTGTTGTGCAAGCAATCTTTCCCTGTTTGCCTCACAAATTCTTGGCTCCCATTTCCGACAGACAAACAAATGGTTATGAGCCGGTAGCGGGAACACACTCTTGGGAAACAATTTCTCTTTTGTGCCACATAAGGATTTTTTTTTCTCTTTTGTTTGTTGGCATTTGGTTGTTGTGAGCATGCAATAAGTCTGCTTTAGTTGGAATTCCAGTCTTTTGTTTGAAAAAAAAAGGCTGTGTGACTGCCTTCTTCCGGCTGTTTAGACCGGAAATGTGTTGAATGGAAATTTTTGGGAAATGTATTGCTATACTTTTGACGTCAACATGTTTTTTTTTGGGGGGGGGGGGTTTGGATGGTTTAGAGAGCTCTACTTTTGTATAAAGTCAGGAAAATTTGGTTGAATGAATGTGATTTGGCCTCCTTTTGGCCAGAAATTAATTTTTTGAATAACATTTTGAGCAAAACAACCGATCGGCTCTGTAAAGAGTTAAACAAACACTTGTTTTGGCTTGTTTTATCCAACTGTTTGCTTTGAAGTGTCATTTTTATAATGCCTTATCAAAATTTTGGCAAAATTTTGTTTTGAAAACAAAGTTATTAATTTTTGTTTCGTTGTATAACTTTGAAAGGGTGTAATATGAGAGGTTTGTCAGCTTTCTAATAACCTAGGCTGGTCTACCCTAAGGGTCTCGGCTAACCTAGGCTGGTCTACCCTAAGGGTCTCGGCTAACCTAGGCTGGTCTACCCTAAGGGTCTCGGCTAACCTAGGCTGGTCTACCCTAAACTTAAGGCTTAGTTGTATGCCTAAGTGGGGATCAATAATGTCAGTAATAAATATGGTGCAGATCTTGCTGCTCTTATATCTTTTTAACAGTATTTTTTATGGCTATATGTACTTTCACCCCTCAAAGTAATCATTTATCTCGTCAAAATAATTTTTTACCCCGTCAAATTTGAATTTCGCGAAAAATAATCATTTACCCCGTCAAATTACTCATTTATCCCGTCAAATTTGAATTCCCGCAAAATAATCATTTTGCGGGAATTCAAATTTGACGGGGTAAATGATTATTTTTCGCGAAATTCAAATTTGACGGGGTAAAAAATTATTTTGACGAGATAAATGATTAATTTGAGGGGGTAAATCAATTTGAGCCATTTTTTATTCAGTTGCTCTTCCGTGCTACTTCAAGCAATTATTCCAAAACATGTCTGATTGCAAGGTGAAATTTGAGCTGAAGGGTGCTACCGAAGACATATTCCAGCCACCTGCTCCTCTGTTAGCCGGAGCTCATGTGCGTGGCCTGCAGTCCTATCACGAGCTCTATAGCCAGTCCGTAAATGACCCTGATCAGTTCTGGAAGACGGTTGCCGCCCAACTCTACTTCGAAACACCCTCTGACAAGGGACTCGAACACAACTTTGACCACCGCAAAGGAGAGGTCTTTGTGCGTTTCATGGCTGGTGCAAAAACAAACATTGCCTACAATTGTCTGGAGAGGAATATTTTGATGGGTGGGTGCTATAAGCTCTTTCTATTTAATCTTTACCTCCAAGATCATTTCATGTTTGACTGATTATTTCGAAGGAAAGTTCGGCTTTGTAATATAATCTCTGGTTCAACGTTCTTAAAATAGATTCTCATTTTAATGTTCTGATAAGAAAAAGCATCAATCTATGATCCTCTTTGTTGAATTGCCATGCTTTCAGAAAATAATAAATAGAGACCGGATTTGTATGCTAAAAAGTTCGATCCCCAACTGGGTCCGACCATTTTTTTTTTCCAATTCAAAATCGTGTTTTTGGCATTGTGTTTTTGATCCACTTTTTCCAGACGACTCTCAGGCAGCTTATCCCCCAAATTGTAGCTAAGACAGTAAGCTACAATTTTAGTAGTACGTTACCTGAGAGACACCTGAAAAAAGTGGGTCAAAAACACAATGCCAAGAACACGATTTTGAATTGGAAAAAAAAAATGGTCGGACCCAGCTGTGGATCGAACTTCTTAGGGTGCTCGCTATATCGAGCGTCGACTGTATTTGGCATTGTGTTTGTGACCCACTTTTTACAGACGACTCTCGGACGGGTTTTATATAACGCTCCTCTATTTATCCACCCCCTCATAGACGCTTATTGCACCACAAAGGGCTGCTCTATTATAAACAATACGGTAATTGCCAATAGGTTATAGGGGGTAGGTTATACTGCGCTCTTCAGTGCTTAAACCATATCTAGGGTTGTCTGTATAACCAAATACGTAGACATAGTTTTAAGGTCTCGGCTCCAAGACTGCCTACAAGTGGGAAGGCAATGAGCCAGCGGACGAGTGCTCCATCACCTACCAACAACTGCTGGACAATGTGATCGCCTTCTCAGCTGTGCTTCGCTCCAAAGGTGTTCGCAAAGGGGATGTGGTGGCGCTGTATTTACCCATGGTAAGGAAATTCTCTCTGCCTGTTTCTCGAAAAAACCTTGTTTCTCTTAGGTGTTGGAGCTGCCCATAGCCATGCTGGCTTGTGCCAGAATTGGTGCTGTTCACTCGGTTGTATTTGCGGGATTCTCCTCTGATTCTCTGGCTTCTCGGATTGTTCAAGCCAAAGCCAGGCTGCTGGTCACAGCAGATGGTCAATCATCTTCGTTTATGCTTTAACTATATGTTTGTTTTGTTAGGCTTCTACCGAGGCAATAAGACCATCAACTTGAAGCAGCTAGCAGACCATGCAGTGGACTTGTGCGCTCAACAAGGCAGCAGTCCAGATCACGTCATTGTTCTCCAGCACTTGAAGCGAGTAAGAACACCCAAGGGAGCTGTTGTGCCCAAGGCTTGTTCCTATTTTCTCGCTATTTGTAATGTGATAAATTTAAAATTTAGATTTCCTACAACACCACCCTGGATACAACCTGGGAGGAGGAGATGCTCAAGTGCAAAGGCTTTAACTCACCTGTGGAATGGTCGGAAGCAGAAGATCCTCTATTCATCCTCTACACATCGTCAGTTTCTTGAAAATAGCAAAAAGGTGTATGTCCCACATGGGAACCGAACTCATCAGTATCTTCAGTTTACCATATTTTTTCTAATTACCGCCCCACCCTTCATTCTCTGGCATTGTGTTTTTGACCCATTTTTTGCAGATGACTCTCAAGCAAGTTACCACCAAAATTGTAGCCAAGATAATAAGCTAAAATTTGGTTGGTAACTTGCCTAAGAGTCGTCTTTAGAAAATGGGTCAAAAACACAATGCCAAGAACACGATTTTGAATCAAGGGTGGGGCGGTAATTAGAGAAAATACGTTGTATGTGATAATAGTTTCTGCATTGATAGAGACTCAAGACCAAAGTCAAACGCATGCACAAGTGAAAGGTCTGGGTTGAGCGCCGCAAAACACAGTTTCATGCAAAAAATTTATCACAAACCCTCTCCAATGTACCATATTTAAGCGCCTTCTTAAATTCAAAAAAGTGTGTTTGTGGCATTGTGTTTTTGACCTATATTTTATTGGTGTCTTTTGGGCATGCTATATACCAAAATATAGCCTAGATTCTAAGCTAAATTTTGGTATGTAACATGCCTAGGATTTAGCAAAAAAATATAGGTCAAAAACAGAATGCCACAAACACACTCTTTTGAATTGGGAGAGGGGGGCTTATTAGGAATTAAGGTAGCCCTTGTAAACATTACATCGCGTGGGTTGAAAAAGTTGATAGATCTCTCACAAATATGTAGTTGCCATTACTTTAGTGGCTCAACAGGTGCTCCCAAAGGCATTGTGCACTCGACCGCAGGCTACATGGTGACCGCCTACAACACCACCAAACTCTCGTTCGACTGCCAGCCTGAGGATGTGCTGTGGACCACTGCCGACTGTGGCTGGATCACTGGCCACTCCTATGTGGTGTATGGCCCTCTGCTAAACGGCCTCACTTCTGTGATCTTCGAGGGAGTGCCCAGCTATCCCAACTCATCCAGAATGTGGGCTGTGGTGGAGAAGTATAAGGTAGCTGCTCAACCTCTATCATTGCCTTCGCAAAACCTTTTACAGTCGAACCTCGTTAAACTGGCACCCCTAATTCAAAAAAATGTGTTTGTGGCATTGTGTTTTTGACCTATGTTTTGCTGGTGTCTTCTGGGCATGTTATATACCAAAATTTAGCTTAGATTCTAGGCTACGTTTTGGTATATAACATGCCCAGAAGACACCAGCAAAACATAGGTCAAAAACACAATGCCACAAACACATTTTTTTGAATTAGGGGTGCCAGTTTAACGAGGTTCGACTGTATCCCCACTTAGGTCTCCAAGCTCTACACCGCACCAACAGCTGTTCGAGCTCTAATGGCGTTCTCAGACGAGTTGGTAAAGAAGCACAACCGCTCCTCTCTCAAAATAATCGGCACTGTGGGTGAGCCGATCAATCCCACTGCCTGGAAATGGCTCTACTATGTGGTGGGCGAGCAGAGATGTGCCGTCATTGATACCTACTGGCAGACCGAGACTGGTGGACATGTCATTGCTGCTCTCCCTGCAGCCATACCCACAAAACCTGGGTCGGCCACCCTTCCTTGTTTGGGTGTCCAACCCGCCATTGTGGACGGTGAGGGCAGGCTGTTGGAGGGACCTGGAGAAGGCAATTTGGTGGAGTTTTTTTTTTTTTTATATGGTATTTGTAATTGATTTTGCTTCGTCTTCCAGTGTTTTGGCAAACCTTGGCCGGGCATGATGCGCACAGTGTACGGCGATCACCAACGCTTTGTGAGCAACTACTTCTCCTCCTTTCCCGGCTACTACTTCACTGGAGATGGGGCTAGAAGGGACGAGGATGGCTACTACTGGATCACTGGCCGAGTGGATGACTTGATGAATGTGTCTGGTCATCTGCTGTCGACTGCGGAGATCGAGTCTGCACTGGTCACCCATCCAGAAGTTGTGGAAGCTGCGGTGGTGGCCGCTCCACACGACATCAAGGGACAATTCCCTTATGCTTTTGTCACCCTTACTAATGTAGGCTTATTTTTTCGACAAAATAGAAAAATATTTGCTACTTTTTTGTTAATAATTACTATGTTTAATAATATATATTTAAAAAATTAATAGATATTATTATAAAACAAAATATACTGCATTTCTCCAATGGACAGCCCCCCCCC
>BBSZ01013837.1:9956-20030 GCA_000981365.1 Subanguina moxae
AAAAATTTTTAAAAAATCAAGATTTTTTGAATAAAAATCGCCAATCTTTACTGCGCTTGTTCCCTTAGAAGAAAGGAACATTTTTTTTGCGTCCTACTTTTTAGAAAGACATGTTCCTTGTCACTAAAAGTATTTTTTTAATTTCGCAAACGCGATTACCAGACATTCTGCTTCTTTTTCAATTAAATGCTGTTATTGGTCGATAGGTTTTTTCTTAGGTTCTTTTCGTGTTCTGCGTAGCAAGTTTGCCAGAGAGCATGATGCAGGAAACAGTAAATCAGCTAAAATTAGTGTAATCAAATAAACTTTTTGAAAAATGCACTTGTTTCTTTTTTAATTTTTTTGTCTTTTACTGTAAAAATCATCTAAAATGGTCTTACAACATCATTTTAGAAACTTTTGGGTCACTCATGTATTCTGTAGTCTGGTCGTGGTGACTTTATTTGGTGTAAAATGTCAAAAATGCCATTTTGCTTGGTCCCTTTTGTGGGTCGGGTCCTACCCACCCATAGAAATGTCTAGGCTATGGATCAAAACACGGGTGCAAAAATGTTGTTTTGACATCCTATACCAAATAAATCCGCCATGAATTTTTATTTTACTTTCTTTTTCATCTTTTCTATTAACTTTTACAGAATTTTTTGTTAATTTTACGTAAACTTGTGCACCCACAAACTAATTGGCAATGGTTTTTGTGTATGTGTAGGCAGAGAACACTCGCCTCTTCCTAATTTTTGTTGAACCAAAGAAATTGCATTATAATTTAAATATCTTGTATAAAAGCATGCTCCAGAAGGGAAGAATGTAGTAGACTGGAAGTATAAACAAATGCTTTCTAATTTGAGGCCTTCTTTTTCCAAGAACTAGAAATATTTCTTGCGAAAAATTAGTAAAGATAAATAAAAGTTGCGATGCAATCTCAAGGGAAAATCTTATGTTCTGCCCTTACGTTTTTAAATGCTCATATTAAAGCAGGACAAATCTGCTTTTTAGATCTTTCTAGGATTTGTTTGGTTTCAAAAACACAATGCCACAAACACACTTTTTTGAATTAGGGGTGCCAGTTTAACGAGGTTCGACTGTAGAAAATTTACGGTATAGAGGTTAGAAAAGATGTTTTTTAAACATAGTTCTGTTTATTTGAACCTACCACATAAAAAAATCCGAAACGAGTTTTCAAGTAATATCTGTCTGGTACGTACAGACCGCGAAATCTGAGCAGTGCTCTGGATAATACCTGCACTTTATAATTTGTTTGCCAAATTCCAGTAAAAAAAGGTGGTATGCCGTAAAGGTTAGATGTAAACAAGTTGTTCTATCTCATTTTTTTCGCTGCAGATGACAAAACAGTCTATATGTGCATTTCCGATCAACATTATTGTTAAAATTCATCCCGCAGATAAGTCTGTTCTTGCCTTTTCAACTTTTCAAATAACCGTTTGTTGTTTTTAGCGTTTATTTTTTTATATCAAAATTCTGGATCTTATAAATTTTGATTCTACTAAGGTATATTAAAGCGCAAGATAAAATAGCTTTTTCTGATAATATTTTGCCATCAATTTTTTCCTTTTTTCATCTTCTTTTTTTTTGGCAAATTAGTAGGGCAGTAACTAGGCCAGCTGGAGTAGCTGTTTCTTTTAGACTGAAAATTAGATTAACGCCTTGCAGGCTGGGCGGACTAGATATACGCACACTTCTCCTCTTTTGCTAATTCTGTTATACAAGATATTTTTCCCTATTTTATATAAATTGTACAAGTGGTATATATAAGAGTTCAAAAATAAATTAATTAAATATGTTTTAAAAAACTAAAAATATAAAAAAAAACCATAGGACATTTTACCAAAGCTTGAAAATTTTTCTAAAATTATAATAAAAAATGGACAAAATATGTGAAACGTGCTTAAAATTCAAGAAAATATCCTAAATATTTCTCAAAAAGTGTGCAAAGCTCTCCAAATTATCTAATTCTTCAAATAATTTTAACAATATCCCTTTGATGTATTTGGCCGCAAAGCAACCGAAGGACCCTTAAGAATATACAATGAGTACTAATGCAGTTGATTTTTTTCTATGGACAAAATATAACATTAAATAATTAAGCATCAGAAAAATTTAAAAATACCGTATTTCCTCTAATAGCTCCCCCCCCTAATTCAAAATCGTGTTTTTGGCATTGTGTTTTTGACCCACTTTTTCCAGGTGTCTCTCAGGCAGCCTACCACCCAAATTGTAGCTAAGACAATAAGCTACAAGTTAAGTAGTAAGTTGCCTGAGAGACACCTGGAAAAAGTGGGTCAAAAACACAATGCCAAAAACACGATTTTGAATTAGGGGGGGAGCTATTAGAGGAAATACGGTAATAGAGGTAATTAAGGCAAAAAAATTCAAAAAAATGTCCAAAAACTAACAACAGGAGGACCAACCCAACTTTTTTTTCGGGGTGCTGGCGAACACATATAAAGCGAAAATAGTTATGGAAAACCTCTAGAAAATCGCAAACACCTTATTTTGCCCAAATAAAAGACAAAAAGCAAGAGCATCATTGTTTGCAATTTCGTCTAAAGTCTATCCACACCTTGGCCAAACAATGTTATATAGTCAAGCCAGCCAGCTCAGAACACCCTCCTGACTAATCAAGAACCCATTTTGGGGCCTTTAATGACTCTGCATTCCCCCTCCATACTTCCTGCTGCTGGTTGTTACACTTCAGAGCAGAGGAGTGTCATCTTCTCCTCCAAAAAACAACAAGAAAGAAGCGGCTTGGCCAGCCTAAGTGGATTGGCACAAGCAGCAGTCATTTGGCTGCTGTTGCCAGCAATCAGTCCTCCTCAGCTAGTGCTGCTACTTCTACAACACTACTACTACTCAATTGTTGTGTGAGTGGAATGAGGAGGATAAGCCTTTGCCCTTCCCACAATTTGGGCTATTGTTGAGGCTTTTCTTGTGCTACTTTCCGCCTCTTCCCGCTCCTACTACTTGAACAAGTTGGGGGACGCCTTGACTTGGAGTAGCAGTAATCCCTTCCCCTCCTTTTTCGTTGCTGTACTTGAGCGGAACCCAACCAATACTTTTGCAATTAAAATTGCATAGATTTTCTGGCCAAAACAGCTAGCTATTCTTATTTACTACATTTTACTACTGTCCAAAAAGCTGTAGAATATTGGACTTTACACTGCAAGCCTGAGTTCAATTGCTTTTGGAACAAAAGGTGCAGGCGCCCTAGTGGGCGACCAATCTGCTATCACTTGCGAAACCATCGCACTGAGTAGCAGACTATCAAAGCCATATACACGACTGCTTTCCACAGCCTATTATTAATTAAGCTGCTAAAAATCTTTTGCACATTTCTTATTGCTTGAAGAGGTCTTAACCCACTAGTTTTCTGCCAATAGCCGTCACATTGGCTATTACATTGGTCATATTAGCTATTTTTGGGGCTACTTATCCAAATTAAATATGCTTTTTTGGTGGCTATTTGCACCCTTTTTGGTGCTGTTTACATTGGAACTTGTGGATGGGGCACGGAGTAATCTAGCCAATATAGCATTTCCATATTCTCCTAGGTTTCCGCTAGACATTGTAGTTGGCTTACCCACAGAAGAAGGCAATCTGCTGCGCAACCCCTTTAAATTGACTATTGCCAAAAGTCAGCCGGTATTTGATGTGGCGGTGGGAGATATTTACGGCAAGAGCCATTTATTGCCACCCAATGCCTTACGGATAGCTTATGAAGACACTCAGTTGAGTGATGCAGTCGGCCCACAGAAGATTGTGGACAGGTAGACGGATTGAATACTGGGATAGCTTGAATGGTTGGGGGGTGTGTGTGTATGAGAATAAGAGGTGAGATCCACCTCAATTTCTTCTTTTTATCTATAGTCTATACCACTTTTATGGTTTTGCCAAGTTTTGAAGGGTCAGAGCTTCACTATTTAATGTATTTTATATATTTTATGTAAATTTTTCTACTTTTTTAAAGTTTTCTACAGAATTTTTATTCTTTGCCAAGAAATTGGTTCGATTGAAGCATGCCTTTTTACTAGTTTTCAGTGCTTCATGCCTTCCACCAGTACAAGGAGATAGAACTTTGGTCTTTTAAAAATAAAATTTCCCATTTTTGCAAAAATATTATGACACACCCTAGTAGTTAAAATGTCCTCAGAAATCCGTGTTTGAAAACAAAATTTTAAAAAATTAGTCAACTATTGTTAGTGCATACCCCCGTGGGACCAGCTTTAGGGCATGCATTTTGAGAGTATATTTCTTTGAGATTCTTTGATTACCAACCAAATAAAGACCATTAGAAGAGGGTATGCATTATTGAGGGTTTGCCCTATCGAGAGTTGACTGTATTCGGTTACTGAGATATGGACAAAAGTTAGATAGTTGCCGTTTCAAAATATTGCTGCTTCAATTTCAAGTCATAGTTCAAATTTTGTTAGCTACAGTCGAACCTCGTTAAACTGGCACCCCTAATTCAAAAAAGTGTGTTTGTGGCATTGTGTTTTTGACCTATGTTTTGCTGGTGTCTTCTGAGCATGTTATATACCAAAACGTAGCCTAGAATCTAAGCTAAATTTTGGTATGTAACATGCCCAGAAGACACCAGCAAAACATAGGTCAAAAACACAATGCCACAAACACATTTTTTTGAATTAGGGGTGCCAGTTTAACGAGGTTCGACTGTAATTCGAATTTTTGAGAACATTTTGCTTACGGAAATGTCTCAAAATAATTGCCCTTTTTTCAATGTAAATAAATCTGCCTGTCCATTCAAGCCATTCCAGTCCATCTCCGGATCCAATTAATCCCAAACCTGCTTATCTGCAGGTACTGCAACAAAAGTGTGGACGCAGTTATGGGCATGGCGTATGTGTTTGCCTTGGCCCCAGTTGCCCGGATGAGTCAGTATTGGGAGAACGGGGTGCCAGTATTCACCACCTCAGCCATGGTGGACGAGCTGGGCGACCGCCAGAGCTTTCCCCTGCTCACCCGCCTGATGGGCACCTACAGAACACTGGCAGCCATGGTGCACAAGCTGGTAAAGGAGCAGAACTGGCGACGCTTCCACTTCTTCTTCAACGACCAGGCTGTGCATGGGTCTAGCCAGGGCAGGTCCGAGTGTTTCTTCTCTTTAAACGCCATCAAGAATGTGTTCAACGATGAGCCCAATATAGACTGGACTGTGGAGATGTTTAGTGAGCAAACGGCGGCTAGAGACAAGTTCTCTGTGCTCCTCAAGAAGGCCACCATGTTGACTAATAGTAAGAAGCTCGGGTTTTGGGCATAGGCCTTGTAGACAAAACTTCGGGTTTTCACAATTTCTGTCAATTGTGCCTTGCGACACAGTGTTTACCTGTTATTTGTCTGTGCATGACCAATGGATGGACACATACATCCCTTTCAGTACCTATTTTTGAAACACTTTTTGATACTAGTATTGTACGCTAGTATGCACGCATCTCTGACCTCCAAGTCTCGTCAAACCCCGTAAGGGGCGATGAGGGATTGCGGGCATAACTACATGGCGTCGAACACGATCTTTCGGTACTTCTGTACTTCAAGCCCCACCTTTATAAAACTTTTTAACAACATTCAGAAGTTAGCAATATGGAAGAGCTTAGAAATTTTAAAACTTGATGATCTGTATGAGCGTTTGCTGAACTGGAATGACGAAGTGTTTCTTGAATAACTTCAGAACCCAAATCTTTTACACCGCTCACAAGTTTGTCAATGTGGCTCTATTATGGCACCAGAATAAGTAAGGTTTTTGACTTGGGTTACCAAGGCAAAAAGTGAATGTTTGGTCAAAAAAAAATTTTTTTTGAAAAGATAAACTTTCTAGGTAGAAATTTGTCTTATAACACCTTTCTTATCGTTTTTATCGTGTAGGAATTGCTTAGGATTACTTCTGAGTGTTTTTTAAAAGTGGGTAAAGTACAGAAGTACCAATCTTTCAATACAACAGTCAAAATGTTCTGAACCTAGAAGCAGAATTACGAAAAGTTGCTTGCCCACAGAGCTATAGCTACAAGTAAGGTGATGGATAATTCAAAATGTGGGCATGCCAACTTATGATCATATCTCGGCAAACAAGCGTTTTTTAAATTCTGCTTTCTGTTGGCAAGAAGGGCTGTATAAGGGAGGGAAAGGCACAAGGAAGGGGCCACTTTGTAGGAAAAGAGAAGATTTCCAATATAATTTCCCTTACACGGACCTACCACATAAAGAAGCTCTAACATGCATGCTATTTTTATGCATTCCACAGCTTCTTCTCAAATGTTTTATGTCTCAGGTGTGTGTGTGCGCATCTCAACTCCAAGCCTCCGTCGTCCCCATAAGGGGCGAAGGGAATTTGAGAGTTAGAGATGCGCGCACAGGCCTGCCTGCAAGATGAATAAATGCATCCAGAGGCACTTTTTGCTCTGGTCCTGTAATCCAATAGATCTATAATCCAATAGAGTCAAAAATTGTTTCGAAAATGGGTACTTTTGTTCAATACATTAAAAATTTCAGTAAAAAGAATGATAAACTAGCCTCTGTCCGTCAAAAAAAACTTTCATATGGGTATAGAAAGTAAACTTCTTCCTAATTTCTTTGTGCATATTTTGCAGAATCTTCTTTTTCGAGACTGATTTTTTTTTTAAGTCAAGTGACTTGATTTAATTGACTAAAGAGTAAAGATTATTTTTAACGGCGAATATAATCCAATTCTTGATTTATGCGTGTGCTTTGCGTTTGTTCCATCCAACAGGATTAAAATTGCCAAGTCAATTCAAAAAGGATTTCGAGTTGACTTAAACCCTACTTATTTCCTCAATTTCCTGCCTTTTGACTGCATAATGAAAAAAGAATGGTCATAAGGCAATTTGCAATTAGACTAAAACAAGATAGAAATACGGTTTAACTTTCTTCAATCGGACCAAACTGGCATTTATTGATTACATCTAACTTTTGCAGCTTTCAAAAACAACTTTTTGTTGAAAAAGTAGGAGGATGTGTATTCAAAGAAATGGCTGAAAAGCCCTAAATTGGATGGAACTGACAGCATATTTATAGCTGTTTGACTGCTTAATGAGCTCTCCCGCTATGCTTGGAACGCAATCCAAAAAAGCGTCTCATGAATTTTTATTTGTCTGAATGTGAAACATGAAATAGTATGCTTTTTATGAAAAAATATTTTAAAAGTAAGTAAAAAAAATGTATAAAAATAGCCATATACTTGAATACACACGTTTTTCCAATTTTTTTTTTGTATTTTTACACAAAAGGCTTATTTTTCTGAAACTCTCCAGTAGTCAAATGTCCTGAGGAATCCAAACATGAAAGCAGTATTTCAAAAAGTTGCTTGCTTGATGATATATGGCTGCAAATAAGGTGAAGTATACTCCAAAATGTCGATATACCATCTTTCTATTGTTTTTATATACAAGTGCTAAACTTTTTACTTTTTGCTCAGAACTAAGACTTAGGCTTAGCTATGAACCGGCACATGATCTGTTTCACCCGTGCTAAACATTTTTAATAAGTAGTATGGTCAAACGACCTTATATTAGCCTAATACATCCACACATCGATGTGTTTTGAGACATTTTATAAATAAACTCTTTTAATAAAAAAACTCAAAGACTATTTATAAAGGTTTCTTTGATGCTTTTAAGCATAAAATACCAGCCTAAAATGTGTTTTTGGTAATTTTTCAAAATATTCAGAGGTATGGGCAAGTGAAGAAGTGCTTCTAACGTTTTTAGCAGAAAATTGAAGGAAGAAGAGGTGATCTCCAGTCACCTCTTTTATTTCCAAAAAAAAATTTCTAACTCTTTGTAAACTGAAATCAACTTTTAATAGTTTATTAGAAAGTGTTAGAAAAGAGCTAACAAATGGAATAAAAAAGCTTTCCAACAATTTATTAAAAACATTATAAAGAACACCACATGCAAAGTGTAGCTGTTTTTTAAAGACATAGCCTACTTAAATATGGTTTATAAACTGTTGCCTAGAAATCCTACATTAAAAAAAGTTTCCTTGAGGCCTCTCAGTAGGCAAAAAGACCTCAAAAATTCAGTTTTATCAAGAAAAGTTCAAACAGTTTCCTGGTCGCTGAAACCTGATCAATATAAACTGTAAGCCAAATTTTCAGGGGTTTTTAGCCTCTTTCATGTTATTTTGGATATATCTCAACAAACAAACCATCTTTTGTCAATTTTATTTATAATTCTTGAGGTACTTTTGCGTAATAAACTGTCTCAGAAAAAAAAATGCTTAGACAATAGGGGGTTGAAGTATAGAAAAAAGTTTAAGGACCATATGTAAGTGACCACACACAACTTTTCAAACCCATTTTTACCTTTTTTTCCAAAATTTATGTAAAAATATTCTTTTCCCAAAAAATTAATCATTTGCCTCCAAATTGCAGTAATCATCCTGTGCGCCAGTCCAGACACTGTTCGAGAGATTATGTTGTCTGCTCACGAGTTGGGCATGGCCACTTCAGGAGAGTACGTCTTCATCAACATAGATGTGTCCACTGGGTACTTCCTGCTCCTTTTTTCTCACTCTTTTTACTTAATTTGTTTATGAATTGCAGTTCCCATGCAGAGAAGCCGTGGATTCGAGCCAACGATACCAACTCGCCGGAAAACGAGAAGGCCAAAGAGGCCTACCGAGCCCTGAAGACCATCTCTTTGAGACGCTCCGACCTGGACGAGTACAAGAACTTTGAGTCTAGAGTTAAGGAAAGGGCCGAGAAGAAGTACAACTACTCCGCCACTACTGGCAAGGAATATGAGGTGGGTGAACTGGAGGTTTTTCACAATAAAATCTTGACTCTACTGGATTATACACCCTCCACTCCCAAAAAAAAGTTTATACCAGAGCTTCTTTATGTGGTAGGTCCCTGTAAGAGACACTATATTCAAGATCTTCTCTTTTCCTAAAGAATGGTCCCGTTCCTTGTCCCTTCCCCTCTCTTATACAGCCCTTCTTCCCAATAAAATATGGTTGAGTAGCCCTTTTACAAAGTGGCCCTATTCTTTTTCCTTCCCAATACAGCCCTCAACACTTTAAAATAGTCTTTTTGTTCGTTTTTTGTCATAAATTATACGTAATTTATAATTATTAAAATCGATTTGGGGGGGTTTAAATTAAAGAAGGAAAATGACACACTAATATAAAAGAGCTGACATAAAAAATAAGCTAAAGTGGAATACATAAACCAGACGCTTAGATAGCCAGCAAAATTTTTTAGGTTATAGCCTCTTGCAAACTTTCGGTCTTAAAGTTTGTAAATATTTATTTTGCAGCAAAAGGATTGTTTGCTGAGAGTCTGTAAATTCAGGTCCATCAAATGGATAAGCTGGACTGTGTTGTACTTATAGCAAAAGAAAATATGTTGCTTGCTTTTGAGAAAAGATAGCTAACTCTGTCTCAACACTTTAAAGGAGGACACAAGTGTTTGAGCAAATTATAAATACTTATTCTCTCTGTTCGTGCTGCTTCAGCAAGGAGCAAAGAAAACCAAAGCACCCTCCAATAAAATTGAAACATCTGAATAACCTTGAATTTGACCAGTTTCTGCAAGGGAAAAGGAGGAAGTGATGTACAGTCGACGCTCGATATAACAATCACCTCAAAAAGTTGGATCCACAGCTGGGTCCGACCATTTTTTTACCTCAATTTTCGACATCTTTTGCCAATCTTGATATTTATGTCTTTAAGGCAAAAAATCGCAACGATTCTGAATTTGCCAGTCCTTTTTAGACAACTCGTAGCCAGGAGACGCTAGTGCAGAGCTTTTAGCCAAAAAGAAGAAAAGAGGCGCTTATCCAAGTGAAAGAGCTTATTCAGATCTATGGTTGTTAGTCTATTTTTCGCTGTTTTCTGTTTGTTCTTAAATACAGTCGAACCTCGTTAAACTGGCACCCCTAATTCAAAAAAATGTGTTTGTGGCATTGTGTTTTTGACCTATGTTTTGCTGGTGTCTTCTGGGCATGTTATATACCAAAATTTAGCTTAGATTCTAGGCTACGTTTTGGTATACAACATGCCCAGAAGACACCAGCAAAACATAGG
>BBSZ01013838.1:0-11240 GCA_000981365.1 Subanguina moxae
TCTCCAATAGGAAAAATTACCCAACAAAAAGATTTTTTTTAGAAACATGTGATATTCTGCTTGAACAAAACTTGCGGAAGTAGTTTTTAGCAAAAAACTTACGCCACTAAAGTACAAAAAAAATTTCACTGATTTAAAAATTCTACTTTCAGGAAACCCACAATGAAACCCACAGTATTGGACCCTCTTCATGCTTGCAAATTTTTCTGCGACCCAATTCAAGGTCAGATTTAAAATTTCAGTTGGTCAGTTGGTTGCCTTCAGAGTTTTAGGGTTGATGGGTCGGTTGCTTTCTGAAATTTGCAATAACGCACTCACCCTCTGATGAAATAGGTCTTCTTGACTCGACGACACTTCTTTCTATGATCTCAATCTGTTCCATCCAAACTTCTGCAAACCCAAGTACTTTATAATAAGCAGATAGAGTAAACACAAAACAAGCTCTCTCAACCAATCAATATGTTGAAAATAGCCGATTAACTCATCTAATTCAAAAAAACCCAAATTCAAGTGTCTGAATTAGACACAACAGCAGCGAAAACAATTTGAGGTCAGTTACAGGAGGAGCAGTAGCCATTCAAGGCCACTACTCCATCCCTCAAGATAACTCAAAATGCAGTGGTGGTGGCAACACAAAAAATAAATAAATCAGAACATGCGTTCCCCTCTAATCGCCATCCATCGATTGACATTGATAAAGAGGCGGTGATTTAGAAACCGGTTGGCTGTTTCCACTGCTTCCCACTACCTTTTTGTTTCGAAGCATCAGTGTTATTTTGGCTACTCAAGGTCTTCTTCTTCCTTCAGGCAGGTGGAATCACCATTGAGAAGAAGAGGTTTTCTCTCTGCTGCTGGGCAGAGGAAAACAAAAAAAAAAACAAGCGAAATTGTTGTTGCAGATTTCCGTCAGATTTCACAGAAGAGAGAAAATCAACTTTTAAGGTTTTTACAGAAGGGAAATAAATTTGATTTTGAAACTATTCAGAGCAGTGGTCAAACAACTCAGCGGAACAATGGGCGAGAGAGCAAAGGCTACGTAAATCAAAAAGAGAAGATTATAACAAGTCACACTTGACATGGAAAATTGACTGGCCCTGTACTAGAATGGGTATCATTTTTTTCTTTGATCCCTCTATTGTTTTTTTTTTAATTGTTGGTATACCACTTAGGCACACAACTGAGTCTTAGACTTAGAGTAAGCCAGCAGAGGTTAGGCGTGAACCACTAGACTTAGGTGAAACAGGGTATACCCTGGTTCACGGCTAACCTACGCTGGTCTACCCTAAGCCTAAGGCTTAGTTTTATGCCTAAGTGTAGTTCCTGAGGTCTAATAAAGAAAGGCAAAATGATGCGAAAAAATTACGACAAGTCCCATAATATTTTTTGATTAATAGAACGAAAAAAAGTTAGGAAAATTTTTAGGTAGGTGTGCAAAGTTGTCAACCCATTTATAATTTGTGTCAGGGCTGGAGCCGACTTCTGATTTTCTAAAGCAGATTTTATTTTTTTCGAAAAACAAGTAAAAAAATTATATTTTAGCCGATTTGGTATAGGCTGACCTTTTTTGTCCAAGAAAACCACCTCCTGCTGCTAAAACAATTTTTGTTTCAGCTTAAAGTATTTTCAAAAACTTTCGTGGACTTGACTAAATATTTCAAAAACCTTTGGAGACTTTTTCATAATATCGAGTGTCCCAAAAGCTTGGAATGGAAATTAGAAATCGATATTCTCCTCAATACCTAGACTTAAACATTATGTTTTGGTACCATTTGAAAGCATTATTTATTTTTTCTTGATTGCTATATTGTTTTCTTTTCACATTAATAAATTTTAGAATGGCCGGTCTAAAAGCAGATATCATGCGTCTTTGACAGGACAAAAAGAAAGTTACTGAAATTGCTAGCGATATGAACTTTTCATAATCAGGCTTGACTATTTTGGATGGCCGTATCTGGAATCAAAAGTGTGTTCTGTGCCACATAATTCAACTGCTGCATTGGAAGCTTCATTAGTGGATGAATTGGACGATATACTACAAGAAATGTTTCAAAAGGTTATTGACGATTTCCCAAAACGACTTCGTAAATGTATTGCAGTTGATGGTACACATCTTGAGTGAATGGAACCAAAGCTTATATAACAATCGAAACAAGAAAAATAGGGCTTTCAACTGATACTAAAAAAATAATGTCAATTTAGGCATTGAGGACAAAATTAATTGTTAATTTCGATTTTGATATTTCGAAACACACAGTATATAGCCTAAACATAGAATACCTGTATTTTACTCAAAGAAATTGTTTAAAAGAGACCTGGAAGAAAAGTAAAATAATAGCAATGCAGAAGTGATTCTGTGAATAAACAACAACATTTATCCTAAAGGCAGTGACCATACACAGAGAAGTAGTGAATTATTGCTACTGCAACAGGGTATTTAAAATTCCCAGACTCAATCCATACAGGCATCTGCACTCAAGGCAGAAAAAGACTTTTCCTGCTGGCTTGCTTCGGGTTATTCAATGATTTCTCTAGGATAGAGTCTGTACATTTTCCTTCTCTTCATCTTTCACACTATTTTTTGTCAATTTGTTTCCGCTACAACATTTTCGATTTGCACTGGTCAGTCAACAACAAGGAGCACATGTAGATGAGACGCGCAAAAGAGATTTCCTATATGAGCAAACCTATATGAGCAAAGGACTAAAAACTTTTCCCTCTTCCCGACTAAGGATTATGTTCTGTTACTCGGACAGCCTGCAATTGACCTAATTTCATCCAATAATCAATTTAAATGATAGCTTTGCAAATGTAGTTGATTTGAATAAAGTTTCCACTGATAGCCAACTCAAAACTTATTTACAACCACACACTAATAATAAAATAACAATTTGGTATTTTTTTTTGTGTTTTGACACTAAACTTTATATAAATCAAACTCCGATAACACGTCGCCCCAAGTCTGATTTGGTTGGCAAGGATGACAGGTCATCGAAGTTCGGTATTTTCTGACCCCAGGTGCTACACTTAGGCATACAACTAATGGTAGGGCAACGTAGGTTAGCCCCGAACAACTAAACATTGGTGAAACAGAATATACGCTTAGTCTCGACTATCTTACACTAGCCTACCCCAAGTCTAAAGGCTTATTTGTATGCCTAGGTGTAGTTCCTGGCGTTAGAAAATATCATTAACAAGGTCGCTTACCTTGGCTACTTGGTTGGTTGCTTGACGTATAAACTTTATTAATCCTCTCCCTCTTTCGTCACAACAGTCGATGATCGAAGATTTTTTAAGGCTTAACCACACAATTGGGTAAACTTTTTTTTTGGGAGGGGGTAGAATCCAGTAGAGTCAAATATTGCCTTAATGAAGAAATACATTGCCTTGTCCGCCGTTTGGCTGTCAATTGTCATCGCAACATCCTGTTCTCGGATGAAAATTGGTTTGATATTGAGCAAGCAGGACGACAGATGAATTTCTTGGTGACACTTTCTATTGATGTAAAAGTCAGAAATTGACCCTAGTACATAGGATATGGAATGTTAATCCCTTGTCGCCTAATCTAAAAGCCGCAAGATAGTTGCGACCAGAAAGTAAAGGAATGAAGCTCCCAACAATTGAACGACCACTTCCAAACCAGTCAAGAAAGAAATCAAACTGCAGCCAGGAGACACATAAAACCTTTGCAAATTTTGACCCTATCTCTGTCTATTAGTTTCTTCTTCCTCTTTATTCTTTGGTCTCTATTTAACAAACAATGTCTTTCTCTCGTTTTGTCTTTAAGAAAGTTGGTTTGATCCAAAAATCCAAAGGTAATTGGCCGAGAAGATGGTCTCTACTCATCAGACCATCTGCAACCACCTCCAATCCATGAAATTCACTCAAAAATTGGGACCTTGGGTGGCAGTAAAGACCTCAGCAGAAATGACCCCGCAGAAGAAACCAAGGGAAAAAATTCTACCCATTCTAAGATAGGGCCCTAGTTTTGGTGTTGGGCAGATTCAAGCGTTAGGAAAATGTTCGTTGGTGAGTCGGTCGCGTCCCAAAACTCTGTCTGTAACGTTTCCATCAACGATTAATTAAATGCACTGACATGATAAATACACTATTTGTTTTGGATTATTTCTTAGTAGAGACAACTCCTTTTCTGCAATCAGTGTTAGTCATTTCCCAATGTAATTCATGCATAATATGCGTACTTATATTCTCCGGATTAAAAGGACTTAATTTCTATTACACTAGAAACACAAAAAAGTCTTTTTAATATTCGTCAATGTATTTACTTTTGAGCTGATACCTTTTTTTCTCTAAACACTGAGAACACTACATCTTATTTCACCTCGCAAGAGAATTTTTTATTTTATGTTATTTTATCACTGAGCACAACTCTATTTAATCAGTTTTGCAATTATTTGTGTCACTTCTAAAGGTTATAAAAAGATTTTAAAGTGAACTCCTTCTGGGCATCGCTACATCATATTTTTTTGATGCTGAAAATCGTTGGGCGTGTGGGCAAGCAATTTGCAACCACTGCTTCTCAAAATAATTCATCCACTTCTAAATTTTCTCCAACTTGTCAGCAGGATTATGTAAATCGTGAATTAAGGTTTATTTCTTATTCTATAAGTTTTTAACACACCACTAGCCAAGTCAATAGCAAGAGTATTTTTTAGCACAGGAAGTCAGAAGTAAAAATAGCCCTGAAAATTGAATTTCTTCTGTCAAAAACAAATTTTGTCTAGATTTGGACATGCCATTCTAGAAAATGACTACTACATAGAAAGCTCTTTAAAATGTCTATCATTGAGTTTTAGAAAAGCTATCAAAATTTTGTATCATTTTATATTTTTTTATCTAGGGTCGTTTAATTTAAAGAGATATTTAAAAATGCCAAAGAGGATTTTTTGGTTTTTGAACAACTTTAACGTAAAAAACAGGGCACTTTTGCTGTTTGTTCACCCGCTTCTTCACCAAAATAGCAATTTTTTGCCTTTATAACGTTTTATTCTTTTCTAAACATCATCTACACATCTGTACAATTCAGAAACATGTTTCCGTAAGTGATACATAAAATCTGGCCTTCCAAATTTCTTTCTCCAGACATAGTCCGAAACATAGCTAAGGAACAATTCTCGGGCCGTCCCATATTCCTTCATGTGGCGCATTTTATATTTTTGCCTTTCCGATTCGATGTTTTGAGTGTGGGCGCCAGTTTCTTAGGCTTAGGCTTAGGCGCAATGGACTCAAGAAAAATGTATTCAGAGACTTTCTTTCTATAAACAGCAAAAGTACCATAAACAGCCCAAAAACGATCGATATTTTTGCATCTTTTCGCCATAGAAGGTCGGTTTTTAGGAAGTTAAAAATTTCCGTACTTTGTCTTGGAGCACCAAGGTAAGCAACCTTATAAATGGTATTTTCTGACCGTAGGTACTAAAGTACTAATTAACTGCACTAAGGCATACAACTAAGCCTTAGGCTTGGGGTAGGCCAGCGCAGGTTAGCCGAGACCCAACGTTTACCGTGTTTCACCTAGGTTAAGATCTTCACGGCTTATCTACTTTCTGGGGTTTGAAAATACCATTTATAAGGTTGCTTACCTTAATCCCCAACTAAAAATATGGAAATTTTCGACTTCCCAAAAACCGACTTTTATGAACGAAAAGATGCAATAACTAGCTTCTTTATCGTTTTATTAGTAATGCTTAGGAGGGTGGTATATGTGGTAGGTTGATACCTACAAAATTTGTTCCAAGCTTCCAAAATTGGCCCCTGTGTTTACCCTTAGGCATATGATTCAGATATGGTGCTCACAATTACAAACCTCTTCCAGTTGTCATTGAAAGAGGCCAAGGTAAACTCTTTATCCTAATTCCACAATACACATATAGTCTTTTTCCACGAGTCTATTTGTTAAGGCTGCCGGCTATGGTCAGTTTTATTTTTACTAACCTTTTTCTACAATTCCTGGTTCCTTTAAGGGATGTGGATGGCAAGCCTTATTACGGTTCTTAATCGATCCAGCTTTTTCCACATTAATTTAGTTTGTTCTAGACTTTCTATCAGCATATTCAGCAGTTAACCAGGGTCATTGCCATCCTCGATTGATGCAAGTGATGCGAAAACAGAGCAAGTTTTTGTGTTTATAGCCATAAAGTCCCTGTGTAGTGACGCCACAAAGGTCCGGTTCAAATGAAGTCGGATATGGGTAAGTATCCATGGGTATGGTATGGGGGTATGGGTTCTCGCCCAAATTCATTTAATCCAGCCCAAAAAAAAAATACCTGGTCAGAGTTTGAAACTAAGGGAGTCACTATGGGTTGTGTTTATAAACCTTGAGTGAAACCATGTAAAATCTCCGTGATATAGACCTAAAATTCTGTGTTTGCGGAAAATCTCCAATCCGAACCTTCATTGTGTACAGCCTACCAAATTGTATCCTTTTTTGAAGAAGGTTTATTTAGGTGAACTGTTAACACTCACATCCAGGGCTTTCTACAACAATGTTTTGGGCGAGTATGAAGGTCCATTTAGCCCTTTTACCGTTACACAAAGAGTTATTTTAGAGTACATTACAAAGTTGTTCGATTATGATAAGGTGGAATAAATTATTCCTGCATTTCACTTTGACTTTTTATTTCTTTAATTCCAGGTCCTGCCAATGAACACAGGTCTCCTTAGGATAAATAAGTTTACACAATATAACTGATTAATATGTGTAGGAGTGGAAGCCTGTGATACAGCTGTGAAGTTAGCAAGGCGGTGGGCATATGATGTCAAAGGCGTCCCTGCAAATCAAGCGAAAATCGTGTTTGCCAAAAATAATTTTTGGTAAGCAACTTAATTATTAACTTAATCATCGACTCTACTGGATTATACCCCCCAACCAAACTTTATATCTAATTCAAAAACACGTTTGAATTTGGGGGGGGGTGCATCTCTATTAGAGGATATATGTTAAGAATATAGAATATATGTTAAGGGGTAGATCCATTTCCGCCATATCTGCTTCCAGCGATTCTGACAGCTATGGTAATAACCTTAATGTGCTTTCCCAACTTTTTCTGCATAATTTAATGTTCAGGAGGCTTTGGACCGTTTGTAAGTATCCATATCAATCAATTTTTTTAGCCAATTTTTTCTGTTGTTGCCAGGTTCCCAACTTTGTCACCATTCCCTATGATGATATTCCTGCTCTGGAGGTATTCTCGATTGCATTTTTATAAGTATAATACCTTTTTTGTGTGCTAAATTTACTGATTTTTGTACAGACATAAAAGTTTTAATTTTGATCCAGGAAGCGCTAGACGACCCGCACACTGCTGCCTTCATGGTAGAGCCAATTCAGGGAGAAGCTGGAGTGGTTGTTCCGTCCGCAGGATACCTCAAGAAAGTCCGTGAATTATGTACAGCCAAAAACGTGCTTTTTATTGCCGATGAAGTTCAAACAGGAATTGGGAGGACAGGAAAGTAAGCAAAATAGTCGAGTTTAGAGACTTATTGATAAAAACTATTTGACGCAACTGAGATATACCCCCCCCCCCCAAAAAAAAAAATCAGACCTACTTGATTATACACCCCTCGTTCTGAAAAATGAAGTTTTTAAGAGTGTGTAAAAACCGTTTTTATGTAACAATTTTGGTATAAAGAGGCGAAAATAGTAACTGAGAGGGTAATAAAGGCTGTATTGGGAGGGAAGCGAGTCATAGGAGACCACTAATTTGAAAGGCTATTCACCCGTTTCTCTTACACGACCAGGACAAAAAGTACCTTCAGATGCATTTATTTCTCAAAAGTACTGCTCGGATTCATCTCACAGGTAAGTCTGTGAGCGCATCTCTAACTCTCAAGCCCTCTTACGGGGTTCGGGGGCTCGGAGATGAGATGCGCACACAAACATACCTGAGACATAAATCACTCGAGAAAAGGCTCTGGATGCATGAAAATAGCATGCATACCAGAGCTTCTTTATGCGGTAGGTCCCTGTAAAGGAAACTAGATTCAAGGTCTTCTCTTTTTCTGAGTAGGCCCACCTTACAAAGCGGCCCCTTACTTGTCCCTTCCCATCCCTTATACAGTCCTTGTGGTGCCTATTTTTTTCCCTTCCCAATACAGCCCTCAAACTTTTTAAAATAGTTCTTGTTTTGGCTTAAAATATACTTAAAATTTATTTCTATACACTTTTAGAAAACTTGATCTGGGGGGGGGCATACCCAAATAGCTCTGTGGATTGGGAGCGGGGAGGGTAGATCATAGTAGCGCCAACTATTTGTTAGGTTAATGTGCACAGAACACGACCAAGTGCGCCCAGATATAGTGACTATGGGCAAAGCTCTTTCAGGAGGTGTTTATCCTGTGAGTTTTAAGAAACAAATTTGTTTTAAAACTTTCTCACAGTCAGCTCTCGATATAGTGTTCCTGTTTATCGGTTTCGAGGGTGCACTATATCGAGGACTGAGCGTACCAATTTTTTTTTAGATTTCAGCTGTTCTCTGCGGTAATATTTTGGATTTTTTTTCTTGATTGTGTTTTAAATCTAAGATGACGAAATAATGTTGACAATCAAGCCTGGCCAGCATGGATCTACTTATGGAGGTTACTTAAGATCTTTTAAGATTATTAACTTTTTGTTTATTCTAATATTAAAGGCAATCCTCTGGCATGCAAAATAGCCATTGAAGCTCTTAAGGTTTTTCTGGAAATAATTATGAGCAACTTTTGAAGATGGCCTTCTTTTAGATCGTTAAAGAAGAGAAGCTATGTGAGAATGCGACGATTATGGGAAAGATTTTGATGCAAGAGTTGAAAAAACTGCCCCAAGACATTGTCACAACGGTTAGGGGTGAGTAGTCTTATTCCGCTGCTAAACCAAAATATGCAAATACATTCAGGCAAGGGGCTACTATGTGCCATTGTAATTGACTCAAGTAAATTAGTTAAGTCAAAATTACAATTTTTATTGCCTTCATTTCAGAAATCAATGCCTGGCATGTATGTCTAAAGTTGATGGAGAATGGACTGCTGGCAAAAAATACCCATGGAGACATCATTCGTTTCGCTCCACCACTGGTGAGTTTGAATTTGGTGGATGTGAATGTCCCTTTGGTGGATGTAGCTACGTTCATACTCCTACGAATCAAAAAGTTACTAAAAAGCTGTTGGAATTAAAGCCATTGTAATTTTATTTTGTGATTTTGTCAAGCGAAAGTACCACAAATAATATTTATGAACTATTTAAAATTTGTATCGTAACTTTTGCTCGTAGAAGTATGGACGTAGCCCTAGTAGTCCAAGCTAGCATTTCTTCTTTTCAAAAATTTTCTTTACACTAGGTGATTAACGAGCAACAGATCCGTGAATCAGCGCAAATCATTTCCAAAACAATTCGTTCTTTTATGTGACGTTAAAGGGCAATGTTTTTCTTTAAAATATCAGTTTATAGATTCTTGCAATGAATAATTTTTGTGAATAAAGTTTTTGTTATTTTCTCACTCATTATAAAGAACAAACATCGAGTGCATCATTGTTGCGAAGAGCAATTGGATCGAGGCTCTTCTACTTCAAATATAAATGAGCGATTGGAAGGCATGTCCTCTAGACCAGATATTGACGCCTAGTTTATTTCATTTTCTTTTTTTAATCAATTCGTTTAACTAGCCACATGAGGTTTGTTTTTTGGCAGCATGTTAATGATCTTCTTTTTTTTCAACATCAAGTTTATGATCCTTGCAATTTAAGCCAGTTAAAAGTTCTTTATTATAACCTCGAACTTTAGTAAATGTAAGTTGTTACTATAGCTTTGCTACTATTTACGTGTGAAACCTTTTGTTGTATTTATATAAAAATATTTTTAAACTAGCTGAACTGGCGCCTCTGGCGCCTTTTAGTTATTGGGTTTGTAATTGTTCAAGTAAAACAACATGCAACAAAAATATTTATGAACAACAACAAAGGAACAATAACAATAAACAACAAAGGAACAAAAACAAAAGCAATTGTATTTATGATCCTTTTATTTTGAGTAAATTATCTTAGGATCCTGTTTGCAACGGTTCTTGGCAAGTCGAAGGAGCGGGAGATCTGCAGTGAACAAAACGCTTGAAAAAATCATTCATTTTTTTCGATCAAAACTTCCTTCCATACGATATTTTTCACTCTATTGCCTTTTTCCTGGTTAACTGCAACTTTTATAAACTCCCAAGCACGCGCTCGTGAAAACGCGACGTATGTCATACCGTGTGTAAAGACAGGATCAGTCAAATCTATTCCTACAAACTCCAGTGTTTGACCTTGACTCTTATTAATTGTCATGGCATAACATGGTTTAACTGGAAATTGTTTTCTGTAAAGAGTAAATGGCATCTCTGAACTGGTCAACGAAACCTTAGGAATAAATGTTATTTCTCCTGCTTTTTCTCCTGTTAGTAATTTGCATTCTAAAAGGTTTCTATGCATATATACCACAGTCATTCTTGTTCCATTGCATAATCCTGCAGCGGGATTTAGATTCCTCGTTAGCATAACAGGGCAACCCACCGTTAGTCTAAGTTCATGTGGAGGCAATCCTGACTCATTTATTGAATGCAAAAACTCATCAGGATATTCAACATATCCTCTTGGTTCTTCAGTATCCACTCGATCTACGCTCAGATAAGTTTTCATTTTGTGCCCTTTATTTTCTAAACGCTTCAAAATTTCATTATTTGTCTCTAATACTTTTTCATTAGTAGGTGACAAAATCACTCTTTTTGCCATTGACTCAAAGTCTCCTTTTTCAATTGTCTTACCAAAAACGGCCTCAATGAGATCTTTTTTTGCAATACATTCATTAGGAATTTCAATAAACTCATTTTCATCAATTTTTAATTCTCCATCACCCATTTTTAAAATGTATTCGGCAAAATCAAATTGCAGAGACATACTTATTCCATTATCTTGATTTCGCAAAACTCTTTTGTTTTCTTTTAATCGAAAATTTTTTTTGAAAAATGCTTCCACAAATGTGATTGTCTTACTGAAAGACTGACTAATATGCTTCTGCCACCCCTCACTTGAATCGGCAGAATTTGGCGAAAATCTCCTCCAATTATTATAAGTTTTCCACCAAATGGCAGATCGTTTTTCATTAACTCTTTTAGTTTCCTATCAATAATTTCCAATGCGTATTTCGGTACCATGGATATCTCATCAACGATGAATACTTGCGTTTGCTTTAATTCCTGCCCAACTTTGTTATTAGG
>BBSZ01013854.1:0-22508 GCA_000981365.1 Subanguina moxae
TATGTCATTTAATATTAAATAACCAGTTAAAAAACCATTCAACAACCCTAGGAGATACGCTAATAGCTCTTTTGAAAGTTAAATTTTGTTGTGATTCTTCTGAGCTTTTAGCCTGCCTATGTTGCTAGTAACTTGCAAGAACACAGATTAATACAAAACTTTTCAAAAAATAGCTAGTTTTTAGAGTTTTAACTTTCCCGTCTAATTCCTTAATGCATTAGAATTGAAATTTTAAGCGGTGGTGCCTAGTGTATGACCTGTTTTGGACTTTCCTTCTTGATCTCCTCCTTCTTCTGCTTCTCAGATTTCTTGTTCGCCCAGTAGTTTTCAATTGTCTTAGTAAGGATTGGATTTGCTGCCAAATTCTCTTCTGGTTCCCACGTGTCGTCTTTAGGACCGAAGTTTTGCCAGCGCACTTTGAACAAAGTCTTGCCCTTGACCAGCTTATGACCCATAATCGCCTCCACCTGCAATATTTGAGTGTAAGTAGATAAAGAAAAATATATTCACCTCAAACACTTCGACAGTGGAAGAAGAGCCATCGGAGTATAGATCTGAGGTAGAAGATGTGCTCACTGTAGACTTCCTGTCTGGAGTAGGCTCTTTTTCTTTTCCATCTTCCCTCTTTTTTTCTATTCCGGAGTCCAACTCTTCTTGGCTTTTGACTGGTTGTTGTTGCTCTTGGATGGTTTCTGGAAGCTTCTCCTCCTCTTCCATTTCATTTGTTGCTTCTGCATCCTGAATTTTTTCAAAAAAAAATGATAGAGCTAAACTTGATGTTAATTACACAAATTCAGCCTTTCTCCCCTTTCTAATCCTTTTTTGTTGCTTTGGTCCAAAACCTGTGTACATTCTAGGTACAGCTGACTCTGCAAAGTTAAGGGCACAAAAGTACCAACCACAAAAAGTCTATTTAAAAGAGGCGAATTATCCTGAGGATCTGAGGAAATACAACATTTCCTTTTCTTTCATAAACTTAATGGTGTCACTAAATAGAAACCTTGGTTTTTTTGCATAATTTTGACTGGCTCACAGGCTTACAAACTTCGGGCTCTGGATTGGTCGAAGAGCTGGGTGCCGAATTATTGTCTTCTATCGACAAAGCAGGTGTCTTGCGCTGCTCTTGTCTGTCTGCCTCGTCATTTTTAGTGATAGATGGAATATCCAATTGCTCTGCCGCCGCTGGAGACCTTGGATTGGAAAAAGATTGGTTAACAGTTTGCCGACTGCTGTTTCCGTCTGGTTCTAACACCAATATAAGCTCTTCATTATCCATTGTCTGTAGGAAAAAAGGGTTCAAAAATTAAGTGATACGTCGAATACCGTATTTACTCTAATAAGCGGGCACCCCCTTTAGCGACGACGGTCGTTGGTCAGCGATTTTTTGCGGCTCAACTACCCGAGAATTGGGTACTGACACCACACTAAGAAATATAGCACTGAATCTCAGCTACATTTTTGAGTATGGTGTCAGTACCCAATTGTCGGCTGGTTGAGCCGCAAAAAATGGTTGACCACCGACCGTGGTGCCAAAAGGAGGTGCCCGCTTATTAGATTAAATACGGTATTGTGTCATAAGTTCGTTTTTTCGTTAAAAATTCAAACATTTTTAAATTTAAGTTTTGTTTAAAACAGCGATTTGGGCAAGATCCGTACGGATTGTGATTTAAAAAAAGCATCTTGTTGATGTGGTCAATCTATCAATTTGGTCAATTTTCGATCATTTCTTCCACTTTGTTTTTTAGACTCGTGTTAGACTCGGATTTAGATGTCTAGAACCCCTGGATTTTCAAATTTCCCGGAATAATAATTCGGATCAAATACCGTATTTACTCTATTAAGCGGGCACCCTCTAATAAGCGGGCACCCTAGCTAATGAATTTGCAGCTCTTCCTGAGTCGTTTGAGATCTATCTCATTGTGTTTCCCAATAACATTTGAATTATGATACGAGAAAAGGCCGAAAATTAAGCGGGCATCCTCTAATGAGCGCGCACCCTCTAATAAGCAGACCCCCTAGCAAAGGGTCGAAAAATAAGCGGGCATGCCCGCTTAATAGAGTAAATACGGTACATCCTTTCTCTATATCTTACCACCACCATAAAATAACTGTTTTTGGATAAACACCAAGCTTAGCAGTCAGACGTATCTTGGCATTAGAACAGAATAAAAAACCCTACAGTATTTTCTCTTGCCCTACCTCTCTGATTTAAAATCGTGTTTTTGGCAATCTGTTTTCTGATCATTTTTTGCACATGACTCTGAGGCGATTTACCACCCAAATTGTAAGTAAGATAACAAGCTAAAACTTGGTTGGTAAATTGCCTAGTATTTATGGGCAAAATGTGGGTCAAAAACAGAATGCCAAAAATAGGATTTTAAATCAAGGAGTAGAGCCTTATTAGAGAAAATACAGTAAATCAAATTGAATGAGTACACTTGAGACCTTAATTTCTTTTTTAAAATTTGCAAAAAAACGGACAGAAGGGACCAAGGCAAAACGAAGAAACTTACAACACAACCTAATATTTGCAAGCAATAAAACTTTTCTTGTATTCGTAAAAGTGGAAGATTAATAAGCGAAAAAAAGAAAATACTAAAATAGGCTTCAAAAACAAAGAGGAAGAGTTTTCATCTCAATAAAGTTTTTGGCTCTAACTTGTTTTTTTTTAAAAGATAACTGCCTGGTGCTTTCTCTATAAGACAAATCAGTAATACATAAAATTTAAAAATAATTTTTTTTCATTAGTAAAAAGGGTCAATTAACAATTCTTTTTTATGCAATGTAAAAGCATGTACTCTTACAAGGGAACCTCCCGAACTGTACGATTCACTTCAAACGTTCTGTTTGACCTATCTTGTAGAGAATTGTCGATTTACTATGTAGGATTTTGATGCTCAATTGTGAGCAAATTGTGAGCAAAAATTGTTGAGCAATCCTTAGATTAATGACACCTTATACTCCTTCTTAAGAAGTGTCGTTAATCCGAGAGTCGACTGTATTTCTTGTGCATAGTCGTATTCTTTTGTTTTAGATTTTGACTCTCTTGTTCTGCGAATTCGTTTGATAGCGGCTATCTGCACAAAATGGGTTCAGGTGTCGCTTCTAATCAAATGCTTCAAGTCGGAACCAAATTCCAGTGCAAACGTCATGCTTTTCGAGTTGTTAGTCTACTTGCTGCTAGTGATTTCAGCGAAGTTTACAAGGTGGAATGTGTCAAAAGTGGAGAATTCTATGCAATGAAAGCTGAACCAAAGTCCATTGACAGGTGATAATAGTATGAAATTCTGTCTGGCCCGATTTTGTCCGACCCAATTTTGGCGACCCGCAATTTACCGTGTGCCGTCACGCCACCAATTTTTCGTATCTAATTTGTTTTTTCTTGTATCAAAAAAATTATTTTGGTCTTCTGTCCTCTTTTTCCTCAAAATAGTCAGGAAAAAGATTAACCTTGTTTTAGACCATCTCTCATTTTTGATGCTCATGTACTCACACAGCTTTCGGGCAAAGTGGGTTTTCCTCGTCTTCTTTTATGCGGCCAAACTAATCAGTACAGTTTCGTGATTATGCAAATGGTTGGACAGAATTTAGCAAAGTTGCGTCGTGCTTCGCCAGATGAACGGTTATTGTTTTTCATTTTTAATTTTAGCTTGTTACGCCCAATTCTTTTTAAGTTTTTCTTCGGCGACCACTCTTCGAATCGCTAGTCAGACGTTGCATAGAATTCAAGAGCTCCACAGTATTGGCTTTATTAATCGGGATATCAAGGCTTCAAATTTCGCAATTGCCTCAGATAGCCACATTGACAGTGAGACGATATTTATGCTCGACTTTGGATTTGCTCGTCGATATAGGTTGCTCGCATTTCCATATCATTCCTTGTCAGAGAATCTTTCCTTGTTTAGAGATAAAAATGGTGTTATTCTTCCTCAGCGCTCATCTGCAGCTCTTCTAGGAACCATCGTGTATACGCCATTGACATCTCATGAGCAGGAAGAACAATGCCGAAAGGATGATCTTGAATCGTGGTTCTACATGATTGTCGAGATGTTTACAGGCTCTCTACCATGGTCTGATTTTTACAACACCGAAAATCATCGCTTGGCGGCTGATATGAAACGTTTTTCCCGTGGTCCGGGACGCGTTGAATTTCTCAAACAATGTCCAATCGAATACGACACAATTCTATCGTTGATTGACTCATTTGGGTAACTACTTGATGGTTCTGTTTTGGAAGCTTCCTCGCTCTCCTTTATAGATATCTGCAAGTTCCTGAGTATTGGAAGATTCATGCAGAGCTAATTCGTGCCTTCAGACGCCTTGGACTAAATGAGCATGAGCCATTTGACTGGCAGGTTGTTATAGTCGTTAGTTTCCAAGTAGCAATTTTTTTTTTAGAAGGACAGCAACCTTCTGAAGCGATCGGAATGTTTGAACGAACCGGAACAAACGCATCCTATTATAGATTAAACCGCGATTGACTTCGAGAGAGACCCGCAAATAAATAATGCTACGTAAACCTTCTAATGATATTGGTTTGTATGATAAAAAAAACTCTTGCTGTAAAGCTGATGTACTTTTGGAGCAGCTAGTTTTCTCTTTTTATGTTCCTGTGGCATTTGATAGTGGCTAAATTATTCTTTATGTTTCGTGTGTTATACTGTGCTTGAGGCCGCGACCTTATGGGCGGAGTGTGGTTATTCCTTGCTGGGGCTTAAAATTTTCTGTTTGATCGATTCTTCGCCTGCTTTCTGCTCTTTCTGTACTGGCTGCTTTTACTATTCAATAGTCTTTTGGTTTAACGATTTTTTTTTTGTGAAAAGGAGAAAATTCACTCTAAAAACCATAGTTAGCTGTTTGGATAATGTCTCGGATACTTGGAGATGCTCTTAAGGGGTATGCGGACGCGAGCGTCTGAATACATAAAGAAAGCTCCTGGGTAAAATGGATGAAAGGCATGCAGAAGCTTAATTTTCGTTGGTGAATATTAGAAGAAACAACAAAGGGGCTGCAAAACTGCAATTCAACCACATTCTGCAGGACATTTTAGCGAGTCTTTAGAGTATGTTTTATAAGTTAAAAATAAAAAATACGCTAAATGTACACCCAATTGGTTCAATTGTTGCACGATCAATTCCAATTGTGAGTAAATTACGTCCTGAGCGAATTGTAGACATGAACAAATTTTGTCCACATCCGCAACCCTTCTACTCTATAAAAATATTGGCGACACAATTATGCACAGTACGCACCCTGAGGCAATATTACATACATTGCATAATACATTGTTTTGTGGGCATGCAAAGATCAAACAAAAGGGTTTCGTTGAACATCATTAGCGCAGATTTTTTTGCTTACTGCCACAGAAGATATCGGAAGTCACGAACAGTGGCACCACATAAACAAGTGAACTCGGATTTTCTGCATTGAATACATTTCGCGGATTGCTAAACTCTGTTGCGGCCTAGACAAAGTAAAAATAAAGTCAGAAATCAACAGATAAACATTACTTTTGAAACAACAAAAACCAATTTGTCGATCTTGAAGGGAGCTTCGTTTCGACTTACATTCACACGCGCATGCTTACCAGCTTCAATAAAAGTGAACACAGGATCCACTCGATAAATCCGATTGTCCGAGCACTTGGCTTTAATCGCGAGACGTTCCTTGGTCTCATTGTAAATCTCAAGAAATTGACTGCCCATTTTGGTTGTAAAACGCAAATTGGCTGGTACAATTTTGAGATTGTCCGAAAGCACTGAATAGCTTGAATGAAGCTATTTTACCTGATATTGAAAGGTTAAAATTTACCAGATTTCATAGACGCACTAATCAGAGCTGCACTAACAAAATTCTGCTTGTTTAAATCATCAATTACCTTAAAAAATATTGTGATGATAAATACCGTATTCCGTCTAATTTTGCGAAATCCGTATAATTTCTCAACGCCCCCCTCATTAAAGACACAAGATAATTAGAAAGTGGCTTAAAATTAAAGAAAATACGATAAATTGATTGCCTTTTCCTCTGAAGCTTCCTTTCTTATTACAGGCATACGATGAGAGGCTGTAGAAGAGAAGCAAGAATCACTCCGACCTTTAGAAGTTTTGCTAGCAATAGAAGAGGAAAGTTTATCACCAGCTTTCTTCTCTTCACTAGTTGATGGAATCATTTGGCATGATTTGGAGGAGACCTTGAAATTTATATTGTATAATAATGGTTATGAAAAATTATTGATGGTTTGTAAGAAAGATCGATAATATAGAGCAATATGTAAGTGAATATCTAACCTGTGGCACAGTTGGAACCGTACACCTTTTGGTTTTTATGTTTTTCTTGCTGTCATTGTTCTTAGTGCTCTTTCTTTTTTTGGCCCTGTTTTTCTTTTGATTCAAATGATGACTTCCACCGCATCCAAGCAGAGCAATAAACATCAAGATACCAAAGAGGAATGCGTTGATCCAATCAGTATTGACAGAAGAAGCCATTTTTGACTAAGAAGGTAACGTCACAAAAACTGAAAACTTCAAAGCAAAAGCGCCAAATAAAAGCTAGCCTCGAAATAAGGTTCTGTGACGGCTTTGTAAAAATTAGTAAATTGAAAACTCGATATACACACATTTCGTCAAATTTTGAGTCGTTAAAAAGCAATTCTAAAAATTGCCGAACCAGTAAAAAAGGAATTCGAAAATAGGCGAATTCTTAAAATGTACTCTTTGAGTTGCGGGTAAATTGCGGGTCGTTATATTTTTTTCATGTATCTGTCACAAGTGGATCCGATGCCAAATATAAAAGTCTTAAATAATAGTTGAATCACTCTATAATAATAGACCAGCGACTATGATCAGCAAGATTGAACACAAGAAGCTGACTTAAAATAGTGGAATGAATATAATAATTAATTGTATGGGCTGTCCCGATTTTGTCCTATCCGATTTTGGCGACGCGCAATTTACCGTGTACCACTCTTTGATTGATTGCAATTCGTAATTTCTTTGGTACACGGTAAATTGCGGGTCGCCAAAATCGGATAGGACAAAATCGGGCTAGCCAATAAAATTAGTTATTATGTTCATTCTACTATTTTAAGTCAGCTTCTTGTGTTCAGTCTTGCTGATCATAGTCGCTGGTCTATTCTTACAGAGTGATTCACCTATTTTTTGGGATTTTATTTCCATGATTACAAACAAGGAAAAACCGCAGGCGTGTGAACACGTCTCATCCCATGATTTCGTTATGGCCGTTTTTTCGCAGCGCTATGATTTTTTGGCCATGGACAGCTCACCTGGTTTTCAAAATTTATTTTCTTTTGTTTGACAGTGTTAAAATACCGTCCTGCAGAGTGCTTTTTAATTCTTTGAATTTTTTGCATACAACTAAGGCTTAGGCTTAGGGTTGGCCAGCGCATGTTAGCCGTGAACAGAAGAGAGAAGACAAAGCTTTAGGAAAAATAAATAAAATATGACTGAGAATAAAAACTATCACCTTGCTGCGATCCCAAAAGCCCGGATGAATGTTTTGGCCCGATTTTGGCGACCCGCAATTTACCCGCAACCATTTCTTTTGCCCGTTACTATAAAGCTCTAGTAAAAAGATTAAACCAAATTTAAGTAAATTTAATAAGTCGATTTTTAGTAGTGTGCGGAGGACAAATTCAATGACTGAAAATCCGAGATTTGAAGAAAGTATAAAATTTGCTCGTGCTGTTTCTACAAAAAAATTCAACGAAGGTATTTATTTGTTGCTAGTGTATACAATAATGCAATGTAAATATATAGCAAATAACTATACATTTTTAGGGAATCGAGGTTTACCACCGGATAGTATTGTAAATCTGAAGAAGCCGCCCGCAGAAGCTTTGATCCAACAGAATGCTATCAAAGTCGAAGAAAAATCACATTTGTATGAGCCGGTGCCTATGAATTGTAACTTATAGATTTTCTTGCTTTTATGTCGCATGTCCGTTTTTAGTGCTCATGGTGTCACCCCCGGAAGCTGCTATGTTGTCTTCAGTACCCGCTCCGATACTGTCTGCTGGAAAAGAAAGACGCTGGAACATTCGAAGCAGCAATGATTTAAGTAAGGAAATCGCTGAGATGTCTGTTGAAGAAGCAACTAAACAATCCGACGGTCCTGAAGCAACTGAGCAGTTTGTTGAACCCATGATGGTTTTTATTTTATATTTACAAGATTCTTCCTTAAGTCTATGTAATAGCGATTTTCAGTGGACGAATGTATCGAGTAATTTAAATGCGGGAGATCAGTTGCTGGAGAGGGAAACTGATCGTCGACTTCTTCCCGTCCAAGAATTTAATGCGTGCAAGAGATATAACGAAGGAATGCTCAAACTTGGAATTGTCCTCGTAATAGCATTTGGCTTATCTTTGGCGTGTTGCTCTATAATATTGATTGTGTCTATGGCATGAATGTAAAGTTTTCTAATAGTAAATTCGAAAATATATCTGGCAGGGATGAAGAATTGTGCAATAATTAATAAAGTATTGTAAGGACTCGCTTCATTCGTATTCACCTTCGTTTATCCGAGGTTTAATTGGAGCAGAAACGGGCAGCGATAAATTGTTCCATTACAAATTGCGTCAAAATCAAACGACCATTAGAGACTCCTTAGATCACTCAAAGCTCCCTCAGTGCACTGAATCCATTTTGTTAGAGTCCATTTGTTGTTACATTGCTGCAATATGTTGATAGATTATACGTCGATCGGTGATAGAATTAAGCAAAATCATGACATAGTTTGGATTTGGCACAACTTAAAATAACAGTCTATATAGCCCAATCTACATGGCACAATCTCTGTAGATAATGCAAGAACCCAAATGTGTTCTAGAGAAAAAACGGGGGAAGAAAAAACATTACAAAATTTAGAGGTAAACACGCAGAGGGGGCCACAATCACAATCAAACTTTTTTCCTTTCAAATTTTTTTCATGTCTGCAGCTATCATTTTAGTGCAATATGCAAAAGTGCAATATGCAAATTTTGCACTTGTCGTTTTGCAACTGTGATTTCTAAACTGTATTTGGGGAAATAGATTAATTATATAAATACTTAACTTGACAAATGGTAAAGTCTGTTTATGGCAAAATATAATGAACAATAACTATAGCATAGGTAGTTGACAATATTTCTCATATTGCTTACATTAAACAGCTGAAATTTGTTGGGTGGTGTTATGGAGTTCTAGGTCCATCCTTGGTTATGTAGATCTTTTCGGAATAGTAGGGTGTGGACTGAATAGATAGTAAGTTAAGTAAAGACAAGTGTGAATTGATTACTACAACCAACCTTCTTGTCTCCATTTTCCCGACTAAGACCTAGACTGTTGGCATACCGATTGATCATGTATATCTGAAAACCAAAGAGTGGCAGGAAAACCACTGAAAACATCAAAGGAAGATAACGTCGGTCTGAAAATGTTTTATTTAAATGTTAATGTTTAGCCAACATATATGAAAAATAAATTTATTTTTTTTTTGGCAAAAAAAAACAATTCAGGTTTTCTCTTCAAGAAATATAAAGGAAGATGGAACAAGCATTTGTAGCCTACTTCAAAGCCATTGCTTTGGGCTACAAGACGAGTACAAAAAGCGGTCTTTTGTCCCGGGTGGAGATATGACGTAAAAGGTAGTTATGAAAAAAGGTGCTAAAACTTTTGCATAGCTTAATTCGGCGTTAATTAACAATTCTTTGGTTTGTTGACCAATTCAACTAACTAAAAAGCTCTAAACAAGCTAAGCTAAGTTATAAGAAGTTTTAAAAAATTTAAGGTAACCTTTTTGGCACTTTTGCTGTTTGTCAGCTTTTGAACAAAATGATCATTTTCAAAATGTTGAAAATAAAATTATGCCCAAAATTTATTAGAACGAAAATTTGAACCACCCTGTCTATTAAATGTATATTATGCACGAAAAGCTCTTTTTTACAATCTAGCCAAAAATTAATATAAAAAAAAATTGGCGCTGCTTGGTTATGGCCCCCCCCTTTTTTTTGCCTTTCAATCCTATGATCTCCTCGGCTATACCCTCCTCTTCACCCAAAAAATCAAGTTTTTCCAAAAGTGCTTTTAAAAATCATTTTTAAGTATAATTTATGTCCAAAAAACAAACAAAAATACTATTTTAAAAGGGTTGAGGACTGTATTGGGAGGGGAAAGGAAAAGAATAGGGCCCATTTTCTTAAAGGTTATTCAACCAAATTTTTTTGAGAAGAAGGGTTATATAAGGGAGGAGAAGGGACAAGGAAGGGGTCACTTTCTAAGCAGACCGAGTAGCTTCGATTTTTTTTTAGGGGGAAGCGGGGTATAACCTAATAGTGTCCTTAATTATTGAAAAAAAAAGTTTTAAATGAAAATCACTTGTATGCTATTGTGCTAAGAGCCTACGAAAGAAATCTGATAAAAAAGAAAACATTTAAAAATATTTAAAAGTTCGCCTACCAATGATCCATTGCACAGGGTCATCTCTGTAGCGAACACCAGGCTCTTTTTTGTCAGAAGAGAAGAGGGAAAGACTGGTGACCAAAACACACAAGAACTGGCCCACAATAAAGACTATAGCCATCACCAGGGTTAAATAGGTTTTCCTGGCTAAAAACACCACAAAAGAGAGAGTGAAGCATATGAAGAGCACTATATACACAACGAAGGAAATGTAGATGCCTAACTGAGTCTCGTAGTCTAGCTCTTTATTGTGGGTTGTCAGTGCTTCCACCAGCACATAGCACACCAAACAGAACAGCACAAGGTTGGCCAGCCAGGCTCCTGGAAATGCCACCTACAAATAATTATTGGGTTGATGAATAATTTTTTGCCGTTTTGTTTGATTGCTTGTCTTAACCACGCTTGCCAAAATATCATTTGAAAGTGCTCGAACTCTTCTATCACATTGTTATCTTCCCTTTTTTGTTTTCACTAATTTTACCCCATTTTTAGGATTTCGAAATGGCCAGCTGACCAAAAACAGCACTTTCGACAACTACTTTTTGACGCCTTTAATAAGGGTCAAAAAGCCAACACAGCGTCTCGGGAGGATATGGTAAAATTCAAAAAATGGCAATTTTAACCTTTAAGACATGGGTGGCAGTAAAGACTTTAGCAGAAAAGATCCGACAGAAGAGGCCAAGTCATTCTGCTCCACGACAACGCCATGTTGCAAAACTCGTCGAAACCACCATCAAGGAGCTCAATTGGGAGGTTCTTTAGCACCCACCGTACTCCCTTACGGTATCACCGTATCGTTTTTTGTTAGCGTATCGTTTTTTGTAAGACTATCATCTTTTCCGCTCCTTGCCTAACCACATAAAGGGCGTAACCCTCGACGACGAGGAGGATCTTGAAAACTGGCTCACCGAGTTCTTTGAGTTTAGACCCAGCGATTTCTGGCGAGGAGGCATGTCCAACTGGTCGAAAGGTGGGAGCAGATCGTAAGCAATAATGGAGAATACATTATTGATTAATAGAGACCGGAATTGTATGCCAAAAAGTTGGACCACCGCTGGCTCCAACCATTTTTTTACCTCAATTTTTGACATCTTTTGCCTATTTTGATGTTGATCTCTCTAAGGCAAAAAATTGAAAGGATTCTGAATTTGACAATCGTTTTTACACAACTCAACAATTTCACCTTCAAATAATCCAACACTCGATTAAACCCACTATTTTAACTCTCGGTTTAGTTCGTAAGATCTAAAGTTGGATTTTTTAAAGGTGAAATTGTTGAGTTGTCTAAAAACAACCGGCAAATTCAGAATCCCTACGATTTTTTGCCTTAGAGATATCAACATCGAAATGGACAAAAGATGTAAAAAATTGAAGAAAAAAAATGGTCAGACCCAGCTGTGGATCCAACTTTTTGGCATACAAATCTGGTTTCTGTTGATTAAATTGTTGCTATTTTTCATGGAAAATTGCTAAATAGTCAATAAAGAAAAAAACGGCAAAATTATTTACCGACTCAACATACAGGGCGATTCAATTTTTTCACCCCACTGAATTTTCGGCGTAACTTTTTTTTACGATATTTTAACAAGCTCTTTTTTGTTAGAAAACCGAGTGTTCAGGAAAGAGAATGGTAGCAAACATTGATTTTCACCATGTTTCAGTTCTTGATATTTTTAAAAAAGTGTTTTTTCAGGTGCATATAGGGTGAGTCAGAAAAAGTGCACCACTTTTTTGAAATTAAATTGTTAAGTAAAAATTTGAAATACTTGTAAATTATTGCCAAACCGACACTAGTGCAATATAGTCCTTGTGCTGTAAAGGACTGTTTGAAAACAAAAAGAAATGTGAGCTTGATCTTTTTTGTTTTCTCCACGTCAAATTTTGAATAAAAATACATGCTTACCTTGTAAAACCTTCCCTCGGTCATCTAAATAAACTCACAAAATACTGTTGGTGATCAATAAAGTGTTAAGGATATAGTCACTAGAAGAAATAAACTCAATTCACTGTTTTTCTTCTAATAGTAGCCAAACCGTAAATTGAAAAACAGGATTATGGCTATATTTGTGGCTATAGATCTATCTCATGGGTATGTTATATACCAAAAGGTAACTTAGACTCTAAATAGCTCATGAATACAAGCCAGAAACACAATCGTAGAACTTAGAGGTGAGCTACTATTAACAGAGATACCAACCCATCTTCTTTAACCTTGAAATCAGAAAAGAAATATAAAAAGGCAGAGAAAAGAAAATAAAAGATGACGAAAACAACTCTCTATAGCAATTTTTTGGTTTCCAAGAGATCAAAAACCAACCCTACCCATCATTGAAAGACAACAAACACAAGGCAGGCAGTCAGATTATTCGACAGCAGCAATAACAACAAAGAAATGTCAGCAAGAGAGAAAGGCCGTCACCCAAAAGAACTAGCAATGCTAGAGCCAACCATAACGAACAAGGAAGAGAATAAGCCTGACATTCTCATGTATTCTATGAACGCCAGAACGATGGATGGAAACATTGGGATGAGAACACAACGGGCCTTAGACATGCGTTTAAGAAACTTGGTTTCATTTTAGTATGATTCAAAACAAGGGGGCAGTCACTTGTGCACTTGGGGGGGAGGAAGGTCGCATTTTTTAAATTTTACATTTTTGTGCTTTATCCACTTCTAAACAATTCTTATAGGCTACAACGAAAAACCATTTTCTAGTATTTCTCATGCAAAATTTATGCTTTTTACTTACCGTAAAATCTCTAATAATACCCCCCCCCCCTTAATTCAAAATCGTGTTTTTGGCATTGTGTTTTTGACCCACTCTTCCCAGGTGTCTCTCAGGCAGCTTACCACCCAAATTGTAGCTAAGACAATAAGCTACAAGTTAAGTAGTAAGTTGCCTGAGAGACACCTGGAAAAAGTGGGTCAAAAACACAATGCCAAAAACACGATTTTGAATTAGAGGGGGGGTATTATTAGAGGTTTTACGGTAAATCCGAAATATTAAAAGATTTTGTATAGTTATTGAGAGGAAAATAAAAGAACTTATTTTCAATCAATATAATTTATTTAGCAACCAAAACAGTTCTTCAAAAGCACTTAGGCAACATGACTGGCTAAAACTACACAAACTAACTGTTTTACAAAAATAGGGATTGATAGGCATTTAAAATGCTCCAGTCTTTTGACAATAGTCCACATTAGCAGAGACTTGTTTTCCAGAAAGCAGAATCCGTGTCAGGTAGTGGAGCGGCTCTTCAGTAGTGTGAGGAGCTTCTTCTATTATGCCTTGTTGCAGCTGTGTTTGGAAGGTTTTTTGGTATTCACTTAAGATGCTACCGCCTAACACATGTATCTCGTAACAAATTGCTGCGTAAATTATGGTGTACAGCCCCTTTTTATAATAATAGTAATAATATTATTTTATTTATTCTCTAGAATGAAAAACAAATATTGTGTGTGACAATCAACTACAAGTGGTGCAGTCTTTTCAAAAATGAGAATCATGTTTTCATAATGAGTGATTATTATTCTCATTCCGTGAAACCATTCCTATCCACTTTGTCGAAAATGACCATTCTCATTTTTGAAAGCACTGAACTGTCGACAACAAATTGTAGCATGTAGGGTTGGTATCCCTCCCGTGAAATTACGAGCGAGAGGAAATTTCTAAAAAGTTTAAGGCGGAAGGGATGATGGGTAGGATTTCGCAAAACATTTTTGGGGTCGGGAGATGTAATTGAGACGTGAGGCTTTTGGCAGCAAAAGATTTCAAAAGGAAGTTTTTTGCACACTGTACACAGGCAAAAATTAAAACGACGTAAAAACGTAATACAACACCGATGGCATCGTCGAGAGGAAGTTCATTTCTGAGGAGACCTTTTTTTAGGTTTTTTCAGCTGATTAAGTGAGGTACGTAATATTGGGAGATAATTTTCGAAAAGCGGAAGAAAATGTTTAGGGGCGAGGGATTCTAGACATTTTTTGGCCACAGGAGGGAGGGATGTGCGAGAGGGTGGTTGCGTGAGGTCAACCTTAGTAGCAAGGGCAGTATTTTTACCAAATAATTTAACTTTTTTGTAAACATAGCAGAAGATTCATGCAGATTACTATGTAAAAGACCCCTGGGTTGCTCAATGTAGATATATTCTAAATATTGGTTGTTGAACAGAGGAAACCTTTTAAAGCATTTCTTTTCCAGTGTGAAAGGCGTTGATAAAGCATATATAATAAATTAGGTTGGATGATCAGTGGTTGGTGCTCTCAGTCACTATCTTCTCCACAGTCATCTCGGGGTTCATGTTGGTGGCCTCTAGGATGGCACGACTCAGCTCCTGTAATTGGGGCAATTATGATTAAACAAAGCAATAGATGAGGTTAGACAAGTCTTTTAGTATTACATAAAAATGGGTACGTGACAAAATCCCCTCGGGGCCGAGATCCCCTCAGCCAAAATACCCTCGGCTAAAATCGTCTCTCTCATCACTCATTGTTTCGTCGCACATCATAATTTCACCTTTTGAAATTTCAATTTTGCTTCGAACAAATTGCTTAGAATTAGAAGTTCATACGCACAAACTGAAACCATGGTGGATGGTCTATGCCCCAGCCGAACCTAGTGGATGTCCATTTGGTGTAAATTGTTTTTTTTTCACTTTCAGGCTCCGAAACTTTTTTCTGTATTAATTGGAGCATTGTAAAGAAGGTTTGACAGGAGTAAAATACCATTCTATGAGGTGCTTTTCAATCTTTTGGAAAAATCGGAAAAAAGCCTATAAAATGGTAATTCAACGCTGTAAAACCCTCTTTAGAATGCCCTAATTAGTACAGGAAAAAGGGTTTTGGAGCCTAAAAATGAAAAAAAAAAAATTCACACCAAGTGAACATCCAGTGGGTTCGATTGGTGTATAGACCATCCAGCGTAAGTTAGCCATGAACCGCTAAACCTGGGTATACGCTGAGTCTCAGCTAACCTACGCTGGCGAACCCTAAGCCTAAGGCTTAGTTGTATGCAATAGCGTTTTTACTCTAGAATTTAGCCCCCTCACCCTTCCCAAATAGATAGAAACAGAACAATAGTACCGTCTCTCTGGAGGTTTTGACCCTGAGAAGAATTTGACTGAGGGGATTTTGGTCGTTAGATTAGAGTCCGCATAAAAATGGCTGACCGCATCATGGTCGATCTCATCTCCACTGTGGATTGTTATTCGATGCTCCACGTGTGTCTCAATCACTCCATCCTTTTCTTTTTTGTACTGCAAATCAAGAATAATAACAACAAGGAAGAAAACCCTCCAGAAAAACCAACCGTCAATGTCTCAACAGTTCTATTGCCAGTGGTGACAGCCTGGAGAACATATTTATTTATGAAAACCATATAGTCTCCCGAGAGTTAATCCTTACTTTGGTGGACACTAAATCAGCGGCCCCCAGTTCTTCTGTACTATTGCTACCATCTCGCTGCTGCTGCTCCTCGTGGATGCCATTTTCATAGGCTAGTGTGCGGGAGTGCCTCTCCACTGCTGGTGAGGCTCGAGGAGGAGGAGCTGGTGGTGGCGACTTGGTTGACTGCCCTTCCACCGCTGTCAACTCACACTTCGAAAGTTCCTATAACACGGTTTGCGTGTACATCTCGTTGCTCTTTGCAAAATTTGCAAATTATTTACAGGGTCGCCCAAGAAATTCGGACATTTTTTGACACCATTTCTCAAAACATTAAGACGCTAACCCCTTCCATCATCCCAAAGACTCGTAAACTGGCGAGACAGCCAGGTGCAAACACTGACAGACCAATGCAATAGGACACAAGCTTGGATGAACATATTTTGACTTGAACAATATCTGGAACGACTTGTTTTTGTAGCACAACGAGACAATTGCTTCCATTAACATTGAAGAAGATCGCCCCTGCATTTTTTTGCTTGCTAATTGCTGCACAAACTGTGACAGGCGAAGAATGAAGCGGCTGTTCGGCAAAGTGAGGATTGTTATGGCTCCAGTAACGAAAGTTTTGTAAAGATGAAATTACAAATTATGCAATGTCCAATGCAATTCTAGAAGTGTGTCGGTTACCTGTCGGTTAAAAACTCCGCTTACGGGGAAATGCGCCTCGTTCAAAAACATCAAGTTGCTGAGAAATGCTGAATTCTTCTCCATGCAGGCGTCAACGATTTTTGTACCTTCATTGTCTTGCTACCTCGAATAAATCTGATGGCGAAGCTAGAGAAGAGATACAAGTCCGAGACCACCAAAACCCGTTCAATTAAAATCCTAGGCGGCATATCCTCAGAAAAAACTAAATTATGTGGATCTGCAGCGAATTCAGCGACAACTTGTTGCCTTTTTTGTAGAGTCAGTACAAACTTAGGCAAAAGCAAAAGAATAAGCAACAAGCAAAAAGTTCAAGGAACTATACATTGCTTCCTGATTTCCGATTAACGCTTGCTGTCCCCATAAATTTCTCATGCCATTCACTGATGCTACTCTGGCTTAGAACTTTTGCATAGCCATCAAGACGAAAGTTTGTGCGGAAGTTGCTTTGAACAGACTTTGGACTTCCTTTTTTGACTCACTTGGCTGCGAAAAACGTTTTCTGTTCTGGCGTGAATACCATCCTGCCCTAAAATAGGTATTCTTCGAAATATCGATTTTCAGAACAAATTGGAGACCGAGGCAAAAAGAGTGGAAGTTGACGATTTTTTTCCCCTTTTGATGCCCAATTAATTTGGTGCTCAAGAGAACTTGGATACAAAGAAGTTATGGCCAATTGAAATCAACCAAATTTTTTGGAAAACCCTGTATATTTACACTGGAAGCAAGAGCATTATTCTCATCAATGACAAATGTTTGATAGGACTGAGTCTGCACAGTGTGTTTCACCTGCTCTGACTTGATCACTGTTCGTCTGAACAAGACCTATGTTCATTGGAGGAGATGCTAAATAAAATATTACCTGACTATGTTGCCATGTTCGTCCACCTCAGTGGTCAAAGTCTCTGGCTGGGCAGTTGACTCGTGCCAGGTGTGCACGGTGGTGTGTGGTGGAGACGATTCCTTCAAATAGCTTTATTATTTACAGACACAATGTTACTGCTTTTTTGACCAACACACAACTGCTACTACAGTCGACTCTCTGACTTAAGACAGCGAAGAGATCGACCAAATGCTGTGCTAAATGGGAGAGTCAACTGTAAGTGTATTTCGTTGAAAACACTCAAGCATAGCGACAACCAAAACTTTTGCAAACTCTTTCAATTTCTTTAGTTAAATTGGTAATCGCAAAAACGGTGAGATAGTCAAATGGTAAAGATAAATGGGAAAATAAAGCTATTAAAAAGCAACTGGGAGCTTTCTGCCCGTCAACTGCAGCGATTTGTGCGTAAACTTTAGTTTAAGCAAAATTCAAAGCTGAAAGTAAAGACAAATACACTAAAAATTACAAACAAAAGTAGGAAAGCAGCTACAACAGCTCACAGTTAAAGGCGAATATGAGAGATGTGCAGAGGGCCTCGACAAGGGTGCATCCTCCCAGGAAGGACTTTAGCCGTGAAAAACTTGTAATCATGTGTTGTATCCGTAAATATATAAATAGTAGTGTCTAGAGACAGTACTGACAACAAGAAATAAACTTTTAAATTTAATAACAGAAGAGAACAGAAACAGAACACAACACAATAACACAAATAATAATCACTGATACAACTCAATATATATAACTCTAACTCAATAACTTAATTCACTTGATTGACTCACAGACAGACAACGAAGTCGTGTCAAGACAAGAAGCGATTTAACTATCTGTCGCCACAACATACATGATCATGATCGGTTGCCCGATTTTTTTTTGTAAAATCCGACCGAATATTTATTGGCCAAAGCTCCGCCCACAAAATCTTGAACAAAGGCAAATGCACATCTCTAACAAAACTTAAGTACTTTTTAGCAAAGAAAGCGAGATTTACAAGTAGAAAAAGAAACAGACTAATCAACACCACTGTCAACCTGCCTTAATGGAGTTAGGAACAGGGGCATTCTCTCGCACCAACACACTCTCGTCCACCATCTTCACATTGGCTGTAGATTTAGGGGTGAGTTTGGAGAGAGTGCCCGACAAAGACTAAATCCCTTTTGGTTAGCCAACATAAACAAAGGGTCTGTTTCGTAGATATAACTTTCTAATTCAAGGGTCCCAAGTGGCACCAACTTATCCCATTTATCTGCCCTCACAAAGGTCTCTTATTTCCTAAAAAAACCAACAATTCTTTTGGGATTTGCGTGTCGGCGCTATAAAATTGTGTGAGTGGAATGTCCTAATGCTAACTTCACAAAAAAACGTCCATACTTGAATGGATTGCTTTCTGCTTAGCACTTTTGCGAATACTATGGTTAAAAAGCTTATTTTAGGTTGTTGAAAAAATGCTAATAAAATCAGTAGAAGTGGATTAAAACTGTCTATTAAACGATTAATTGAATGCAAACAAAGCTAGTACTTGATTTTTTGAGATATGGCCATTAATGAGGCTCAAAAAACAGTGATGTGGCAGTCTAGCCTTCAGATGTAGTTCACTACACTTATGATCGAAAATAGGGACACTTTTTGAATTTTTTGCAAAAGTGTATAGAGATCCCTGATTTTCCAATCAGGAAAATTTTTTTTGACGAAAAAAGCGGGCTTTCTTCAATAATTTAAAAAGAATGGCGCTTATTTCCAAGCGCAAATTTCTGGTTCAACTTGTTTTCATTTGTTTTGTGTGATTTCGCATCTTCTTTGTTAAAGTAAGAAGTGCTTGCTATAGAAAAATGCCTTAGCTTTTTGTTCAGGTATCACTTGCTAAAAAAATATGACCATAATTCAAGTTAGTGAATAGGGTTGTCGACGTGCAATTCATCGATTTTGGACACTTTTTAAATTTTAGGTCTAATGATGTGGTGTTTCTTTTTCTAGTACAGTCAAACCTCGATACTGTGTAACAAACCCTTGAGGACCAGGCAAAATGTTCGTTATATCGAGGGTTTCGTTATATCGAGGTTTGACTGTAATATCCTTTCTAAAATTAGATGATATGTGCTACGTAATAATGGGTCAAGCATCGAATTGAGCTTTTTTATTTTCAAGACAGAGATGTTTGTTTTTGACATGTGGTCAACAAGTTTTGACTTTTCACGCCGACTATACGTCGAAAACAAACATCTCTATCCTGAAACTTTTCTGAGCTTAATTTTGCAAACAAACATTTTGCAAACGAATTACGGCAAGTGATATCTCAGTCAAAATCAGATGATTTTCCTTTGCAGACACTTTTTACTTTAGTAAAGATACAACAGAAAATAAATTAAAACAATTTGTAGCAAAAATTTGTGGTCGGAAGTAAGTACCAGTCATGAGTCTGTTTTTCTTTGTGTGGGTCGCTCTTTCCTTTTCTTTGACCTAACACTTACAATGAGAGCGAATCTCCTTTTTTTATCTATTTGGCAAATCAATAGCCCTAGGAAAAAGAGTCTAGGTGGGAGAAGCACAATCAAGACAACAAACCGCATTCTTAGGGTCAACCTGAGGAACTTTGCCACCATTGCCTACAATTCTATAGACTTGCTCCACCTTTTCTTCTCGGATGACACGTCCATCTTGGGAGTCATTGGCTGGAATATAAGGTCCAGCACTTCTTTGTTGGTCCAACATCTGCTGTTGCGAGGTGGTGTTTAGGCCTTTGGGCAGGAACACATTCTGATTCAAAATATAGAAATGGGTAACAGAAGAATATAAAGTTTTCAGTGGTTAGCTCTCCAACTAGAAGTTGCAAACAAAGGGAGGGTGGGGATCTTCGAAAAACAAACTAGAATGGCTCATCAAATTAACTAGAAAATGGAATTAGTGGGCTGCAGCCAAAATTGCGTGACAAAGTTTCGTCTTTTTTTAGAAGATTTACAAAATAAAATTTTGGGCTTTTGCCATTTTAGACAAAATTCGAATGCCTTTACATCATGTGGATATACCGTATTTCGCGCCCATCCCGAAAAAAAAGTTGCCTTGGTCCTTCCTATGATTTTTGACTTTTTAAAAATTTTTTAAACAAAGATATCATCTTTTTGGCGCTAATAGGATATACCCCCTCCAATCTCCTCGGTTATTGATCAAAAATTATCCGCGCAAAATTAATGTCTACATTTTATATTCATGTTTGGCATTTTGTATGAAGTTATACCTTAAGTTTTAGAATTAAAGATGCGCGGAGAGACTTATCTGGAAGATGAATCCGAGCAATACTCTTAGAAATAAATGCATCTGGAGACATTTTTCGCCCTGGTCCGGTGAGGTTAGTAGCGTCAACGATCATATTCACCTTCGCCATATCATGCTTTAGAGCTTTGAAAAGGACTGGAAGGCAGACGACACTTTTCGTTTTCGCAGAAGGAACATTCGGGAATAGATCAGTCAAAAAATGGTTTGCTTGCTTTTAAATCCGATGATACGAGTCTTCAGGATAAGCCTGGAAGAGGACACCCTTTCGACTTCGATGATCAAGTCCTCCTGACCGCTGTGGAAGAGGAGGAGTCTCTGACAACCCGGATGCTTACCGAGCAGCTCAATTGTGCCCAATAGATGATCGTCTACCGCCTCAAAAAGCTCGGGAACCTTTGGAAAATGGCTGGATGGGTCCCTCATGAGCTTGAAGTAGTACAATATGCGTAAAAAGGATATCATTTCACATGTCATTTTCTTGAAATTTCTCATTTTTGGTCAAATAAAAATTTTACGCGGATAATTTTCAACCAACCCAATAAAATCCAAATAAAAAAAGACTTTAGGAAAAGAGTGAAAAAACATTGTGGACAGCTTCATAAAACAGTCTTACTCGAAATACATTTTTGTATGGATTTAATTTGGTGGTATTGGCAAATAAGCAAAAAAAATAGTTTGAGCTATGAAAACGGATTTATTACTCTTGTTTTCAGCAAAATAGAGGCAACAACAACCAACCGTTTGTTGCAAGTGCTTAGCTCCCGCTACTACTTCCACCTCAGCGTCGCTGGAAGAAGAGCTGCTGCTGCTTTCACTGCTCACATCCACCCCTTTTTTGTTGGACTTTTTCAGGTTCTTCTTGTGCTTCTTGTTTTTGTCTTCCTCCTTTTTTTTATTCTCATTTTTAGTCTTCTTCTCCTTCCTTTGAACCTCTTGGAGATTCTAAAATTTGATTAGATTATCTTCTTTTTTTGTGTTGGATTGTAGCTTAAAGTGAGAGAACGAAGAGTGCTTTTGTACGATAGTTTTACTAGAGTGAGTAGGGAAAACGACACACAACACTGTCAAGAAACCGATGAGAAGCCAAATGATAAGGAGGGGAGAGAAATGATTGAACTAAATTATAGAGTGCATCTACAACCACTACCACCATCAACTTTCCTGCTTTTGCCAAACGTGCTCTAAACAACTGAAACAACAATTATAGTACCAAGCAACCGAAAAATAAATCATATTAATCAACAGCACACACCACCTTTTCTTCGAAAATAAGTAGATGTCATTTTAAAACAGTATAAAATATAATATTACATGCATCCCAAGTGTACTTATTTGTAAGATATGTACTTAAAATATGTAATTGTACTTAAAATCTTAGGTATTTCTAAATCTACTTATTTTTAGGCTTGGGTGTTTGGGCCAGTGTTTTCAAAAATGACTTGTCATCAGACTTTAATGACAATCATCGATGACAAGTCAAGTCATTTTAAGTCATTGTCAAAATGACAAGTCATTTCAGTCATTTTAGCTAAATGACAAGTCATTTTGATTGGAATGACTCAAATATATATCGATCATTTTGTTGACTCAATATGATTTTTATCCGATAGACTTAACTTTTATTATTTTTTAAGATGTCTTCTCTAACATCCCAGTCATTTAAGTCATTCCAGTCAAATTGACTTGTCATTTTGACGAAATGACTGAAATGACTTGTCATTTTGACAATGACTGAAAATGTCTTGACTTGTCATTGTCATTTCAATCATTTGGCGAAATGACTTGTCATTCCAACAATGACTTAAAATGA
>BBSZ01013857.1:0-12384 GCA_000981365.1 Subanguina moxae
ATTTAAACATGTTTTTTTCAAACATTTTTTGAAAAAACCGCGGATAATTATGCACCAACCCAATATGAAAGAGCAACCTCTAAGCTCAAAAAAAATTATAATAACAAAAAAGGAAAGCGATATGCAATCGTATCAAATTCAGTTGACCTAATTCCAGAAATTAGTAGGCTGGTGAAAACAAACAACTTTTCGAGTTTGAAATTTTGCAGTCAAGAAAAAAAAAGTGGGCTGCAAAAACACCTAAAACTGAAAAAGAGCTTCTTAGATTTCCATTAAATGAATAAAAGTACTAGGAGTAAGTGGTGCTAGGGGGTGGTGCATGGAAATCAGCACTCGGTTTGTTTTCCACCGCCCCTTTTGCCAGTCTCAACAGAAAATAATATAAGAATGTAAATAGACTTAAACCAGCCAAGGGAAGAACAAAACACGTAACTAAATGAACTCAGACTTTTTGGTCTTCCTTCAAAACTTTTTTTTTGTGCTAATTCATCAGAGCTTATTGTTCCTATTGCTATTCCAAGTACTCTTTTGTTCAGCGAGATTCACTTCGTCGAAAGTGGATTTTAATTGGTAAATGAATACCGTTTTTTTTTCTAATAGATTCCTTTCTAATAATCAATCTCTCAACTTTAAAAATTCATATTTTAGAGCAGAACATTTTTTTTTGAGTCATTGTTCTTTTTGCGTCTTCTTAACTCCCAGGAGTGCTACCACATTTCAGTGATAGGGTGCGAATATGCTTAAGGAAAATATGCTTAATCGTGTTATATTTTATATCGATAAAAAATCTTTTGTTTACACACCTTTTTTTATTTGCATGCATTTTTATTTTGTTTTTATAGGCGTATAATACGGTAGTACCGGTTTTTTACGAAAGATCGCATCACCGTCAAGTAGACCAACACGCCTGATGGAGCCGCCAAGCAGTTCCGTCGCAAATGGTTCCACGGAGATAGAATGATGCGTTTTTGAAGAGTCCGACTCTACTGGCAACAAGTGGCTAAAGAACAAAAAAGCATGGCGCTAATAGTCACACAGCGAAAAAGACATGCAAAACAGTCAGCCATGTACTTTGGTACGCAAGTGTCAGCACACAAATGTCGCGTAGCCGTTTTTCGACATTTACCACAAAATAAATCAAACGCCTACGCACCAAATACAAACAGCAGTTACTTCGAATCATAAATATAGAAAATTCGAGGAGATTTCTTGGTCAAAAAAACATTTCTAGGCAATTTTCTTAAAAGCTTCTGTATACCATAACCTCTATTAATTCTCCCCTTTCTCTCCTCACCACGGCCGGTGGTCAACAATTTTTACGGCTCAACCAGCCGACAATTGGGTACTGACACCATACTCAAAAGTATAGCATTGAATCTCAGCTGCATTTATATCAGTACCCAATATGGTGTCAGTGCCCAATTGTCGGCTGGTTGAGCCGTAAAAAATGGTTGACCACCGACCGTCGTGACGAAAGAGGGGTGAGGATTAATAGAGATTAACTTTATCATATGTTCTTTTACCGTAAATCCTCTAATAGACGGACACTCTAAAGGTTGATCGAAAGATAGACTGGCAGCCCGTCTATTAAATAAACTAAATGCTCACCAACGACTCTAATTTCTTGACTTCATCATCGCAAAGGAAAATTGACTTCGCTATTGTCTGAAAAACTGAAACCCTTGCCAAGCTAAAATCATCTGCGCAAAAATCGTACTGCTGCTGCAAAAAAAAATTCTTTCTAAGGCATATTAAGCGAGATTGGCAACTAAAGACAAAAAAAGTATGATAATTTCCTGGCTCAAAATCCTTGCTGGAGCAAGCTGTTAAAGAACTCTTCATCTTCTTGTTTCTTTGCTTCTTTGGCTGCTAGAAATCTGCCTTGCTGTTGAATTTCCTAGGTGATAACTTCAGCTCTCTTCGCTTTGATTCGTGACTCTGCTTCCTCCGGCTGCTTTTGCTTGTCTAAAATTAATGAAGCAGTATAAAAATGCTCTCATGTATAATTTAAAACACAAACAACTTACCCAGTCGAACATTTCTCGCAGCTTTTACCTCCATTCACTGAACTGCTTTTTGCTTCACAGTATTTTCCATCAATTTCGAATGGCTGCTTGATGTCGAAGAGACAGGAAGCCGCTCGATTCCTTCGCAAACGATTTTCTTGTGACAACTATGAGGAGCACTAAAGATCGAGGATCATAAACTTTTGAATGAGCTTGTAAAAAGTTATGGTTTTTTAGTGCTGGCTGACACGAAAATGTGGCTCAGAATCGCCGCTAAAATATATAGAAAAGCTTGCAAGCAGGCCTGTGCTGGTCTCCGCAAGAATACTTCGACGGGGAGGCCAATTCCTCCGGTCTCCGGCGAAGGAATCCTTCGAAGAGGAGGCCAATTCCTCCGGTCTTCGGCGGAGGCCGGAGGAATCTTTCGAAGGGGAGGCCAATTCCTCCGGTCTTCGGTGGAGGCCGGAGGAAACAATATTTAAGTGAGTAAGTCTTTAAAATCGTTTTTAGCGTATGGGAATTGGTATAGAGGGGTGAAAACACAGTTTTGAAAAAAAAACCATATTGCGCGGGGGTATATCGCAATAGAGTCGAAATTTTTAGTGGATTTTCATAGGAAAAAGTCATTAATTTTGGATTTTCTGTGCAAATTTCAATTCAGATAAATATAGATATAATTTAACATAGATATAACATAAAAGGCTCAAAACTTAACACTCTTTAAGCCTTGCTTCAAATATCACAGCACTTTTTTCGGCGTAAATGTGGTGCTCCTGTGGATACCGTATTTCCTCTAATAAGGCGCCACCTCTTTTGATTTAAAATTGTGTTCTTGGCATTCTGTTTTTGACTCAGCTTTCTCAGATGACTCTCAGGCGGCTGTACAAAAATTAGTAAGTTTGAAACTCGGTATACACACATCTCGTTAAATTTTGAGTCTTTAAAAAGCAATTAGGCATTTGCCGAATTGGTAAAGAAAGGAATTCGAAATGGCTCAAATTGAAATCGCCCCTCAAATGGTTATGGTTATATATTCCGCCACATATATAGCGCAACCCAACAAAAAGTAGGCAATCATTTGCCATGAATTTCGAATTTGTAGCAATATAATAAATTCAAAAACTAATTTTACCCAAAAAGAGGAACGAAACCGACAGTAGGTTTGAAAAATTGCTGCGAAATGCATGTGGCGGAGTAGTGTATAACCATAACCCTTCAGATTAATCATTTATCCCCTCAAATTGCTTAAACTTGATTATCTCGGCTGTTTTACAACAAGTTTTTCTAATTTTTTTTGTCCAGTATGTAGCCCTGGATCTGCTCTTTCTAACGCAGCATCAGTTGACTCAACATTGCTGAAAAAAGCAGGAGAAAAAGGTATTTGAATGAAGCAAAAGATCATCCCGTGAAAGATCTTTTTCACTAATTTCTTCTAGCAATGTTGAGTCAACTGATGCTGCATTAGAAAGAGCAAATCCAGGGCTACATACTGGACAAAAAAAATTAGAAAAACTTGTTGTAAAACAGCCGAGATAATCAAGTTTAAGCAAATTGAGGGGATAAATGAGTAATTTGAGGGGTGAAACTACATACAGCCTAACATAAAAGCACAACACCATTTCACGTCTTAAAAGCCCGTGACAAAGGGTTAAAACAAAGCATGATCAATCCATGGCATAAGCTGGGAAATAAAAATAAGATGCTCGCCATCCACAAATATTCCTTTTATTAATTAATCTTCTTTATAAGGCATTAAATAGCGTGTATCTCACATGTATAGCTTCAAAAGTGGAAGTCTGTCAACGTGTTTTCCTCGTATTAATGCAAGGTATGTAAACCAGGAATGGCCAATAGTTAATCCTGAGGCCGGATGAAGAGATTTAAAAATTAAGTGTATTGCCCCAATCCACACTAACTTTTTTTGCTCTAAAAGGCTTTTAGGGACAGACACACTCTCTGGTAAGGATTCCTCTTCTTTGTTGTTTTTTTTTACATACAAAAAAAGTTGGGGAATGGAGGGAGACGACAATCTTTTTAATAGCTAATGAGGCAAGTGTGCCTCGCTGGGCAGCAAGTGTTTATATATAGCAGCAATATTGACAGAATAACTGGATATTGTTGTTGCTGCTCATGCTGTTGCTATTGACATACTGCTTAATTCAATTTGGTGGGGCTGCTGCAGTCAATATGCATATAATTACTTTATTTGTTCCAGACTGGTCGACTTGATTAATTGGCCCTGTGGTGTAGATCGAAAGGTAGAATTGCTGATGAAGCACACCACATCAGTCATGTTCGCAAAAGTCAGTCTACCGTATTTCCTGTATCAACCCCCCAGAGGTTGATTGAAAAATAAACGCCACCCCCGTCTAAGAATCGACCACCTGGTCCCCAAATTAGGTCTCTAATCTCGATTTTTTTGAATAACAATAGGCCTTAAGGATTTTTTGCGTATACGCTACCTTTTGATCTTAGGAGCGCAAACTCTTTAGAGCCAATTTGTAAAAAAATATTGAGATCCTGGATCTTATTTTGGCAATTCCCAGACCGAGTCTGGGGGTTTTTTTTTGGATTGATAAACAAAGCTTTATTGGCAACGACAAGAAGATGCTATCCTGTTGATGAATCCTTTTAGAAAGCCACGGCTTATCTCAAAACCTTATTTTGAGAAGCTTTGAGGAGTCTAAAAAAGCAGTCAGAAGTCAATTTTATCTGCTTTACAATTAGACATCTTCACTACCTGATCTGATTCCTTCTCTACGTCCGACTCCGCCAAACTAATACTTTTGCATTTATTTTTTGTTACACAGTCAAGGTTTGCAAGCTACCGTATTCTATCTAATAGAAGAAAACTCCTTGCAGAGCTAAATTTATGAAATGAGAAATATTTTATTGCATATTCAGCCTAAAGTCAAAATTTGTTTTAGAGGTAGGAATGTTAGAGAGAATACGGTATATAGTGATGTAATTTTTTTTGGGAAATAGACATGTGAAAATTATACTTGAATTACATTTGGAATCACGGGGTGGGATCCCCTCGGGATCCCTATCCCGCCCGAGTCACACAAATCCCGATTCCAAAATTCGGTAAATCTCGAAGCGCTATTTTTTCTGCAAGGATCTGAGTAAATTCTTCAAAATTTCGGCTGTGTTACACTACACCCCCAGCACTCGATCACAGTACGACTCAGCATTTACTAAACTGTTAAATAACATTACTATTTATATACCATAAAAAACGGGCGCAATGTTTGGTTCTCACGGCCGAGTGGTTGAGTTTCGAAAGATTTACATTTACAAGGTTTCGATTCCTAGTTGGTTTGTGTAGATAAATATTTGTTTAAAAATTTTGGCTAAAAGTAATCGAGTGCTGGTGGTATAGCGAACATGATCCAGAATTTCTATATGTTTGCAAAAAATTTCTATTGTTTTCATCCCTATATATAGGATTGTCGGCTGGGCCGGCCGATTCACAACCCTAAATATATAGTATCTTGAGCTGTATCAGTAAAGCCAAAAGTTTGACTGTAAAAAATTCTAAATATTCGGATTTTTAGCACCGGCAATCCTCTTTCAATACATATATCCACTTAAAGGAAGCAATAAATTACACCAGCCGGACATCCAATTGGTTTGGGTGGTATGAAGCCGAAGTTGTAGATGAATTTGTGTGCTTTCCTTGAGGTGGTATGAAGGACAAAATACAAATGGATTTATCGGCACCCTTCTAGGGCAAAAGGAGCAAAACAAAGAAAAAAATCAAAAAAGCTATTTTTTAACAAATCGAAAGCTCTATTGGAAGAAAGAGGGGAAAAAGGCATTACTTTTTATCAAGGATCTATTCAAAAATGAGATCTTTAACACAAACTGATAAACCCGCAAAGAACTTCTTGGAAGACTAGTCAATTTACCAAGACCCAAGAACTAAATTGACTAAAAATTTAAATGCGAAAGTGTGAGCTTATTCTCAATGCCATACAAACAATGCTTATAACTAGCTTTCAGTCTGTTTGAGCCGACGCCAAAAAATGTGGAATGGCTTGTCAGCTACACTTAGAGAGCAGCATCTCTTCTTCTAGCCTCTTCTAATCCACAAATTTTGTTTCAATCAAACAATTATAGTTTTTCTCTCTTGCTTTCTTTCTACTAAAGTTGAGAGCCGGAAAGGCACATAAGGATGCAAAAATGTAGAATGCCAACGTTAGTTATGGGCTGAGAGCGGCATGACTATGACCATAACAGTGCTTTTGAAAAATACACCTACACCTACAAGGGCTACACTTAAACCTACAGCTAAAACTACATCTACACTGTAGATAAGGTAGTTGTGGTAGATAGTTAAATGAAATTCAAAATTATAAGTATTCCGTTTGAGACAAATGTTACATCTATGATTAAATTTAATCATTAAATACAGTGTAGGAATACAGTTAAATCTACACCTATAGTTAAAATTACACCTACACCTACAGTTAACCTCCACCTACAGTTAAACCTACACCTACACTGTAGGTATGGGTGTAGCTATAGGTGTATTTTTCGAAAACACTGGACCATACGTACGAAAAGCCACAAAACGTTCCAAAACGTCTTCGTTGTTGTATTGCGACCGAAGGTGGCCATTTTGATTATTTGTTGAAATAAAGTTATACACCGTTTAAAAGCCTTTTGTCTGCTCTATTAAAATTGTACCAAACATTTTGTGGGTAAGAGTACATTTCATTATTAAAAAGTAAGGTTTAAATTTTCGTACGAGCTTTTGCCTCACCCGATATTTCAAGCTCTGTTTTTAAACCCGCCTTGAGGGTGCCGCTCTATTAAAGAGAAGACCGTAATTATAAAGATTTTCTTGGCATTATCTTTTCTTCTTACTATAAGGAAATTTAAAGTTTCAACGGACGTGATGTCTTTAATAACAAAACAAAACTTTAAATTTCCCGCTTTAGCAATGACTTTTTGTGGCACCTTGCTTGGTGGATTGAAAGTTGCCTTTTTTGTCCAGGTGTCCTTATCGCTGCATTTTAGCGTGTCCTTGCTTGTCGTTGAAATAGATTAGTTATCTAGCTCCTTGTTTAGGTGTATTCAGCCCTCCAACTTGCAATGGAGAGCAGGGAGCACACTTTTCTGCTCCCGGCCTGCAACAAGAGACCGGTTAACTTTGCTGTCCTAGTCATTTCTGTTTTGGTTGCCCTTTTTCCATATGTAAATGCCACTATTGATTGGAATTCGGATATTGTGCCGTCCAAACAAGAGTTGACGGCAGAAAAACATGATGCTCTTACCCAATACTTCGGCGACAAAATTGAAGATGGCAGGCTCTTTCGCAGCCACGAGACAATGCAAAAACTGGTGGGCGAATTCACAGATGTGCCATTGGAAAGGTAAGTCTTGGAAAAGCACTTCTAAATCTAACTCCGACTTTCAAATTTGACACTGGACACTCCAAGGGATCAATCTCAGGGTGCTTGACCTTATTTTACCCCAATCTTGATATTTGTGGCTCTAAGCCATACCTCCCTCCCTCCCGCACATCCCTCCCGCCTTAAATTTTTTGCTAATATCCTTGTCGGTAGCGATTTCACGGGAGGGAGGCCAACCCTACTTTTCAGGCACAGCGGAGGTCGGACTTTTTAAATAAGTCATTGGGTCGGACGGACAGACCTATGCCTAACCCTGGTACCTCTTTGAAAGTTTACATCGGCAATTGAGTATGTTCAGAAGTCAATACAGTCGAATCACTGCATAATACATGGCCTTGGGACCAGCTCAGGCGTGTACTATGGCGGTGGTAAATTAATAAAATGTTTCTCCAACAGTGTAACTTTCTCTGGCTCCAATTGTATAAAGCTAAAGACGAGAATTTCGGTCACACTTTAGACTAAGCTATGTTTATATGGGCTGGTAAATATAAATTCTTTTTTCGTCAAACTCTAAAGGAGTATGTTCAGCCAGAAAAACCACAACTACGAGGAAATGACCAAATGGCTGAAAGACCTGGCAGCCAAGTTCCCGTCGATCACCAACCTGTATTCAATAGGCAAGAGTGTGCAGGGCAGAGAGCTGTGGGTGTTGGCCATTGCTCGCACTCCCAGAACTCACGAAGTGCTTAGGCCAGAATTCAAGTATGTTGGCAACATGCATGGAAATGAAGTGATATTTCCCACACTTACTTAGATGCGACTCATTGTATTTCAGGTTGTAGGCAGAGAAGGTTGGTGGTGATCTCTTTACTCATTTACATGGATTATTTGGTAAATGTACAGTTTGTATCGGGGATAGTTTACATTGGGAACGGTTCACATCAGTGCTCAAGTAAAAACGCCAAAGTTACAGCTTCCAAAACTGCGACGAACTGTTTGTGGCCCTATTCCACAATTGGGTGAGGGGTTTTTTTTTCCAAACTTGGTCCCACCTGTTGTTTTAGCTTCTTCTATGCTAAAAATGATATAAAAGCTATTTTCCACTCTTTTTCGTCATAAAAAGTTGGTTTTTGAGAAGACGACAATTTCTATACTTTGCCTTGGGGGGGACCAAGCTAAACGACACAAATATCGGGTGAGGCAAAAGTTCGTACGAAAATTTAAACCTTATTTTTTAATGATAAAATGTGCTCTTTCTCACAAAGTGTTTGGTACCATTTTGAAGAGCAAACAAAAAGCTTTTAAAGGGTGTATAACTTTATTTCAACAAATGATCAAAATGGCCACCTTCGGCCGCAATACAACAACGGAGACGTTTTGGAAAATTATTAATCGCTTTCTTTATCATATCCAGTGGAAGACGTCTCCATTCTCGTTGCAACCACTCTTTGAGATCAGCCATGGTTCGGTGAGACTCTAAGCACGCTCTCTTCTCCAGCTCCGGACAAACAAAGTGGTCCATCACGTTTCCTTCAGCGAAATTCGGTGGCCACTCTCCATCGTCCCGAGTCCAATGAGTGTCGACACTGATGGAGTCCGGAGTCCACTGATGGAGTCACCCAGTTTTAGTAATTCACGGCTAACCAAGGCTGGTCTACCCTCAGCATTAGGCTAAGTCGTATGCCAAGTGTACCATGTTTGTTGCCTACCCTGGTTCTCCGAGGCAAAATATAAAAGTTGTCGACTTTCCAAAAACCGACCTTTTATTGCGAAAAGGAGTGGAAATAGTTTTTCTATCGTTTTTAGCGTATTAGAAATGCTTAGAAGAAGCTAAAACAACAGGTGGGACCAAGGTAAAAAAACCCCCATTATGGAATAGGACCCTGACCGTTCCAAAAACCGATACGAGCTGTTCTATGTTCCAATTGATTTGCTTGCAGCTCTACTGTATCTGGCTTATATACTGTGTGAGAACTATGCCAAGAATGACTATCTGACCAAGTTGGTCAACCAAACAAGGATTCACATAATGGTAGTACGATGAGAAAAGTGTTGGGTTTACTGTGTATTTTTTACAGCCCTCCATGAATCCTGACGGATACGAAGCAGACCAACCAGGTGACAGAATTGGCTACATGGTAACAATGTTTACTACCATTGGATGATGTTATTGACTGAAATATTAAGGGACGAAGCAATGCACATAATGTTGATTTGAACCGAAATTTCCCAGCTCGCTACCCAGCGCATAAAGGTTTTTATTTATTTTTTGGTTTTATTAGTTATTTTTCGGCTCTACTGGATTATACTGCCCCCACCCCAAAAAAAAGTGTATCTCTAACTCTCAAGCCACTGTCGTCCCGTTATGTAAGCGACGGCGACTCAAGGGCTTGGAGTTGAGGTGCGCACACAAATAACACCTGAGACATAAATCAGTGGAGAATAGCTGTGGATGCATGAAAATAGCATGCATAACAGAGCTTCTTTATGCGGTAGGTCCCTGTAAGGGAAACTATGTTCAAGATTTTCTCTTTTTTTTTAACAGAGTGGCTTGATGGGGGTGGGGATGGTATAATGCAGTAGCACCTATTTTTCTTTCCTCTTTAAGATCAGTCAGGCGGCGCTTCTCCAGAGCCCGAAACCAGTGCTGTGATGAAATGGATTTTGAAGTATCCTTTTGTGCTCTCAGCCAACCTGCATGGAGGTCTGTCTATTTTCATCTTAACTGCTATAGTCTATCTAAACCATCTAATGTGTAACTCTTGAAGCTGTAGTTAAAGTGCAAATTATGGTTTTAAAGTTCATAGATAACTCCATCTTTAGTGTGCAATTACGCACGATTTAAACAACTTATTGACTAACCTATTCCATGGGTTGGTCATGATTTAGAGAAGGGCCTCAATTTAGGGTTATACCGTATTTACTCTAATAAGCGGGCATCCCTGAATTCAAAAAGATGTGTTTGTGGCATTGTCTTTTTGACCTATGTTTTGCTGGTGTCTTCTGGGCATGTTATATACCAAAATGTAGCTTACAATCTAGCCTAAATTTTGGTATATAACATGCCCAGAAGACACCAGCAAAACATAGGTCAAAAACACAATGCCACAAACACATTTTTTTTTTAATTTAGGGATGCTTGCTTATTAGAGTAAATACGGTAAGTGGATAATTAGAGCCGGTTTTTACAATCATGATTTTTACATGTAAATTTCAAACTTCGAGAGTCTATTTGAATATCCCTTTGAATATCCGACTAAACGCTGAGGTCTTTTTGCCTATCGGGGAGCCTCAAAATAAGAAAATCCGAAAAAAAAAATGAGTACTGTAAACAAGTATATGTACAGCCTAAATTATGGTGTACAGCTGATGGATGTGACAAGAACAGAAAAAGCACTTTTTTGCGGGATTCCCGTCTCGCCGTCAACACTACCCAGGAGTACGTTAAATGGAGCGTCGACTGTAGCCTCTTTAAAGTGACTAATTGAAAAAGGCAATTTCATAATGCCATTTCAGGTTCCCTAGTGGCCAACTACCCCTACGATGACTCTGAAACTGCTGCAGATGGCATCTACACACCCTCTGTGGATGACAAACTGTTCACGCAGTTAGCTTATCAATATGCGAGGGCTCACACCAACATGTGGAAAACAGGCAGAAGATGTAAACCACTTTTGTCTAAGTACAGTCTACCCTCGATAAGGCGACACCCCAAGGGGCCGGAGTGGGACTGCCGAATTATCGTACATCTCTCGATAAAACCGCTTTTCGGAACCTTCTTTGAGGTGCCGGATTGACGAGGGTTGGCTGTATTCCTCTCTAACACTCTAAAAAAGGGTTAATTCTATTCAATGTATGCCCCCACTTCATTTTAATTGACTGTAGCAGTTGAGGTGGCTTGAGTGATGCAGGAGACTCCTTTGTGCACGGCATAACCAACGGAGCTGGCTGGTACCACTTGGCGGGGGGCATGCAGGTGAGTAGATCTCCCCTGCTTGACATTTCTAAGATGTGGGTTTAGGACTGGCAATACCTGCACTCCAATGCCATGGAGATTACCGTTGAGATGGGCTGCTTCAAGTTCCCCACCGACGACATGTTAGCAAAGCTGTGGGAAGAGCACAAATTCTCCCTGCTTTCCTTCTTGGAAATGGTGCACTACGGCGTCAAGGGACTGGTCCACAGCACTCATGGCAACTCGGTTAGCTTTTCCTTGGTCCCCAGTTGTCTTAGCACGTCTTAAGCATTTTTAACACGCTAAAAACGAAAAAAGAACCACTTCCCATACCCATTCGCCATAGAAAGTCGGTTTTTGCAAATTTGAAGATATCCATGTTATGCCTTCGAGCACTGCTCTTGCTTGCAAATGAATAAGAGCTTGGAAGACGGCAAAAAACAAAGTTATTTTAAGGCTGTATGTAGTTTCACCCCTCAAATTACTCATTTATCGCCTCAAATTTCTTAAACTTGAATATCTCGGCTATTTTACAACAAGTTTTTCTAATTTTTTTGTGCAGTGTGTAGCCCTGGATTTGCTCTTTGTAATGCAGCATCAGTTGACTCAACGTTGGTGAAAGAAGTTAGTGAAAAAGATCTTTTACGGGATGATCTTTTGCTCCATTCAAATACCTTTTTCTCCTGCTTTTTTCAGCAACATTGAGTCAACTGATACTGCTGAAAGAACAGATCCAGGGCTACACACTGAACAAAAAAATTAGAAAAACTTGTTGTAAAACAGCCGAGATAATCAAGTTTAAGCAATTTGAGGGGATAAATGAGTAATTTGAGGGAGGATTCGAACTTTAATACAGTATTTCCTCTAATAAAACCCCCGCCCAATTCAAAATCGTGTTTACGGCATTGTGTTTTTGACCTACTTTTTCCGCACGACTCTCAGGATAGTTACCACTTAAATTGTAGCTTATTGTCTCAGCTACAATTTGAGTGGTGACTTGCCTGAGAGTCGTCCGGAAAAAGTAGGTCAAAAACACAATGCCAAAAACACGATTTTAAATTGG
>BBSZ01013861.1:0-15850 GCA_000981365.1 Subanguina moxae
AAAACGACGCCTTCTTCCTCGCTCCTTGGCAACTCGCAAAAATTAAGCGATATTTTCCTAAAAACATGTACATATTATCTTCCTGATGCATAAAAAAGGATAAAAGATTAGTCAACAATTGCTTTGGAAAAAAATGAAAAACCGGGGGTGCAAGCCATAAGTACCAAATAATGGCTCTATCCCTCAATGGAGGGGGTTTTTTTTTGCCTTGATCCCTCTGTTGTTTCTTATGTGTTTTTTTTTTGTAATTTGCTTATTGTTTTTTTGCAACTTTTTATTTATTTTTGGTGCATCTACTATAACTGTTTTGACTTTTTGTCTTGGTGAACCAAGGTAACTTAATCTAAAAGGGTTCATTGATAGTTAAAAAGTGGTGGTTTAGTGGTATTCTACTATGTTTTCTTACTAGAGCTTGGCAAAAAAAACTCTTAATACACATTTTGTTAAGAGTTTTGCTCAGATTAATGTCTAAGGTAAGTCTGTGCGCGCATCTCTACGCCAAGCCTCCAAAGGGGGCGCAGAAGGCTTGGAGGCTTGGGGTTGAGATGCGCACACACACACATAGCTTAGACACAAATCACTCGAAAGTGACTCTGGATGCATAAAACATGTATGCATACCAGAGTTTATTTATGTGATAGGCCCCAGTCAAAACTGTTTTCAAATCTTATCTTTTTTGTCCTTTCAGAGACAGCCACGTACCCCTTTAGGTTAAGTTACCTTGGTTCCCCAGGGCAAAAAATCAAAAGAGTGATAGTAGATGCATCAAAAATAAATAAAAAGTTGCAAAAAAACAATAAGCAAATTACAAAAAAAAAAACACGTAAAAAAACAACAGGGGGGCCAAGGCAAAAAAAAACCCCTCCATTGAGGGATAGGGCCCAAATAATTATATTATTGTTTTTTTTTTGAAAAGGAACCTCACTTTGCTAATGATTCCACACAAACCATGCAGCCCATACATCCTGTTAGTGTGCCTACAACGGCCACTGACATACTGATTTAATATAGAAAGATTGCTTAATGTGTTGGAGGCAAATCTTAGGACGTAGAGCCAATATTGTGCTAAAACTTTTATTTCTTTGAAACTTATGCAGGCTTAGGGACATCCAGGGATGCCAGGTCGAAAAATAAAAAAAGCGGTATTTTAGGATAAATAAAAAACGGAAAAAGCAGTATTTCGTCCCAAAAAAAAGCGGCATTTTTAATGGTGTTTTAACCATTCTTATAACAAACAATCACCTCCAAAATAATATTTATTCAAGAAATCCATATTTTTCATGGGCCCTATGATTTGTGTGATAGGGCCCTTATCACACAAATCATTTTGGCTCAAGAATTAATTATATGCATCAAAACCATCCACTTGGATTAGACGCTAAATCTCGGAGCCGTAAATGTAACCTTTTATTATTTTTGTTCTGGCTGAAGCAAATTGGCAGCTGAAGATGGTGTCGATGAAGAGAACTGGAATCAATTTGGACGCCTCCTCCATGGAACTTATTTAGTGATTGTTTCTGACTCGATAATATTGTATCAATTGATATTATTTACAGATTGTACGCGCATGCCAGTTCAGTTCTTTTCGGGTGACTTAAACAGAGAAAAATAGAAGCATCAACAGATAATCTCAGTGAAAACTTTTTTATATCGCAAGCCACGCATTTGAAGTAGCCTTTGTCCTTGTCCAAAGGCATGGTGTCATCGTTCTTTAATTCTCAGTCAATTCTGGAATCCGGGTTGTATTTCGTCATTTCTTCTTTCGGATTGTCCAGTAAAGTTTTTCGTTTCTTATTCGTATTCGTATTTTTATTCGTATTCACAGTTAGCTCTTAGATAAAGAAGTGTGAACAAACCGGACAAAGCAGACACTTTCGAATGACGAGATATCTAAAGCACTGGCTTCCTCTTCGACGGCAGCATCCTCCGATGATATTTGAGTTTTTTTGAGAATTTTTTTATGATCAAAAATCTAAAAACATATTGATATTGATGCAGGAGCATAGTTTTAATAAAAAAGCGGCAAAATGAGCAAAAAATAAATAATGCGGAGGCAATCTGGCATCCCTGGGGGCACCATTCATTTTTCATCTTTTTTTCGAAAAGTATTTAAATTTGAATCGTATTTGTTACAAAAAACCATGGATGTCAAAAGCGACAAAAACCTAAGAAAGCGATAAAATTTGTGGCGTTTTATCAAATTCCCAAAGCGATAAAATCGGACTAAATTTTTATTGCTAGCGATAAAAATTTTATCGCTTTTTTTTTATTAATTCTCGTTTGAAAATTTTTATCGCTCTCTTAGGTTTTTATCGCTTTTGACATCCATGCAAAAAACTATATAAATAACATACAGATACACAAAATCCAACAAGGAAAGAAAAAAGAGAGAAATCCAAAGATAATTATTACAAGAAGAACATCAAAAAAATGAGTGGCGTCCAATAGGTTCCCCATTAATAGGAGTTTTTTTTATACAATCGACTTTTGATATGAGGGCGTCCTTAGGGACCAGCCTTAGAGGGTGTTTTTTGGGCATTATGTGATATGGTTGCTGACACCTTTGCCAATGTGTTAACCAAAGTGTTATTTTCACAAATTGCTTGTGTATTAGATCTTATCTGTAGCTTGCTTTTTAATAACATTCTTTCAAAATCTTGCCCAAAAGTGTTGGAGTATTTTAAAGCCGGTAAATATAACTTGTGTTCATCTATTTTATCGCCAAAAGTTATCCAAAAGGATAAAATAAAAACAATTAGAGAACATTATTGTTGTTCTGTTTTTCATGTTTCCAAGCTATGATTTTACGAATAAAGGATAATTAAGAAAAAGTTAAAACTAAGTAATATATACAAATGGCCAAGCCATAAAAAACAAAAAAGTAAAATAATAATATAGTAATAAAAAATGAGCAGTTTACGCACAATAATCGTCTATAAGTTCGTCTTAAGTTACGCCTTACGTATAAAATTTAAAAAGGATAACTTACCGTCAAAAGTAATTAATTATCTTGAAGGCTCAGGTGTTTTCAGTCTCTGACAAATAAAAGTCTAGATAGCCTTCATTTGTCGGAATTAAGAGTACTAGTGAATTGATAAGACACACACCATTTTATACATTTTCACAAGGGTTGTAGACCATATAGTTATAGCAAAGGGCACACATATGCAGTTGTGTAGTCTGTGATCGCTTAATTTGTTTCAAACGCATTAGTTGGACTCCAAAACAAAAAAAGTTAGGTACAAAAGAGTAGAAATGCACATCATAAAAAAGAAATAGTACCACAGCAGACAACAACAACAATCAATGATTGGGGTGTCACAATGACCCAACACATCTACTTTTCTCTCCCTCTTTTCCCCAAGTCAGTAGCAGCAGCCAATCGATGGTAGTGGCAAACATCAAGCAAAGAGTAGGCACAAAAGAGCTGGATTAAGGTTATTGGGATTAAGATTATAGTTAGATTAGTCTTTAGAGTCGTAAATACACTAGAGAAATTTTACCTTTTACATTCAAAATCTTTATTTTGGTTTTTTGGAAAGGCAATCAAATATAAATCAAAAGTTGAGTAAAACGGTATCAATTTCGTTGCTTCTGGTTTAAGTATAGGGAATGGAAGTAATGTTTTTTTCTTTGTTGTAGAAGAGCTGCTTGTTTAGTTAGTGTTGTTGGAGAAAGTTCATCCGAGCCATTTCACTTGAAGGTGGGACGCTGGGTGAGGTGATAGGGTAAGGAGAAGAGTAATTAAAGCCACCGCCCTGAACATTGCTGTTGCCTCTACCACTTTTGATATCGTTCAGCTCGATTTGCTGCTTCACGGCAAACTAAATTAAAAATAGTTATCATTTTATAGATACACTATAATTTTTATTAGGAGTACTTTCTCCCTCACTATTAGTAACACCCCCTTCACATTTGACTTTTTGGAGGGTTAGAAAATATTAATTTTGTTGCGCTCTAGCCAAAGTAGCTAAACACGTTTATGGAGAAAATTATAAAGTCAACTTCACCTCAAGGCACAAATACATATGAGGCAAAAAGAAAATAAATTTATAGGTTCTTCAGACCATGAGACTGGCATACAATTAGCGATAACACGATATAATAACTTTTTAGGGTGCAAGCAAGCATTTTTGGAAATTTTAGAGGCGGCCTTAGTTTGCGCTGTAATTTTTTTAAAGTAACTAACCTGGAAATGGCAAGTGCCTTTGGATGTGAGTTTCACCTTATTCTGTTCCATGGAAACTACCCCCTTCAGTCTAGGATCTGCTTTTGTGAGGTAGTGTTGGAAGACTGTGGCAATATTAAAGGATAGTGGAAGAACAAGAGCACCATCTCTTATCCTAGAAAATTTAATTTTAACTATTAATATTTTTGAAAAAAAGATTAAACAAAGACCTGGTGATTGTAACAGAGACGAGTCCAGAAAGACAAGAAACAAGAGTGTAGGACCCACTGTAACTCAGCTCTTCGACCACAACACTAGCTTCTATTTGGCCTCCACCCGGAACAACGATATTATTATCGACTCCCCAAGTGAGCGCTTCTGACTTTATGTTTTCCTGAAGAGAATTGAAGTGGTTTTCGTACTTGAAGACGGCTTTTAATTCAGCTATTTCACCTGCAAGATAGGTAAATTTAGAGCTTAGATAAAATAGAGCTTACTTTATTCACTTGCCATTATTTGAGTTCATTTAACCCTCAAAAGACAGATAAGGGTCATTTGACCCTATTAAACTTAGTATGTTTGTAGTTTTCATTTTGAAGGAGGCTTACTCCAAGATTTGACGCTACTCGGTTAAAACAAAAAGACTATTTTAAAAGGGCTAAGGGCTGTATTGGGAGGGGAAGGGGCCACTAATTTGAAGGGTTCTTCACCCGTCTGCCTTACTGAACTAGGCAAAAAGTATCTCCAGATGCATTTATTTTTCAACAGTATTACTCGGATTATCTCGCAGGTAAGTCTATGCGCGCATCTCTATCTCTCAAGCCTCCTATCGCCCTCTTACGGAGGTGACGGAGGCTCGGGGGCCTGAAGTTGAGATGCACACACAAACATACCTTTTATACACTTTTATGAATAAAAATCAACAGAAGTTTTACAGGGTCGAATCGACCCTGGTTCGACAGGATAGTTTAAAATCAGTTTGTCTTTTGAGGTTTAAAAGCAATGTTTTTGCAAAAATTTACAACCCTTACCTCTATTTTGTTACTTCTAATTTGCTATAATTATGCACCTTTATTTGCTGCAGTTTAGACACTCAACTTAATTGTAGCAAATACATAATGTATAATTGCAGATAAGGGTAGCAAATCTAGCTGTAGCTAATAAGATAGCTCATTCGAATAATCCGGGAGTCTTTTTAACTTGAAAGGGTATTTGCTTAAATTCTTTGAACCTCAAGCGAGAAAGAAGGGCATCATTGTGCTCAACAATTTTTTTACTGAGAGTCTCAATTGAGCGATGAGGGCTTCCCGCTTTGAGCCAAAATAATTTTTCAAATTCCACTTACATGGTGTTTTTAATGATAGTTCAGCTTCGGATCCAAAAGCAAAGCCTTGTTCTCTAGCCACTCCACATATGGCTATAATAGTTAATTAAGAGAAAATGCTGAATACTGATAATGAAAAAACAGATGAAAGAATTACTCGTGGTAATACTATTGGGTGGCGCAAAACTTCACGCAGAAATTTATGTTCAATTATTACACATACTCTCTTCTCGACTTCAGTCCAAATGGAGAATTCATGTTTCCCATCACGTTAAAAGCGGCAACCACTCTCCATCGTCGCGAATCTAATGGATGTCGACACTGATCGAGTCCGGAAAGTTCTGTTAAATCAATTGCGGTCCATCAAGTTTGGTTGCCACCGGCACGAAGAAAAGAGGAGCGTTTGCAGTCGAAGTGACTCCGACCTAGACCATCACTTGCATAGGCTTTTGTGCACAATTGACGACTCCGACTTCAGCTAAGGGCAAATTCGGTCGTTTTGAGTGTTTCTCGCTTGCTCCAAGTCGAACCATTTCTCCTCTGTAAAGAGGATTTGATGGTGTCGACCAGCAGCAAGTCGACGGCGAAGAGTTCGGATGAGTCGCTTATTTTTGGCTTCTTCATCCTGAGCTGGTCCTTCGATGGTGGAAATGAAAGAGGAGAAGATGTGCTTTCTAATGGTACCAAACACTTAATATGCTGTTCTAAAATTCATAATAAAAAAAAATTAGAATTTATTTTCCGTTTTTTGCGCCACCCAATAATAATTGGAGTGTCTGAAATAGCCGGCTATTTATTTTTCAGCTACGAAACCGAAATTAGCTAAAAATGGGCCATTTACCACAAATTATGTCACACGTGTTACGAGTGTTTAGGTACTAGACTTTTCAGCTCATGGCTAATAAAAATTTTAGTGAATCCGGTTACTTATTTAGTGGCTGCTTTGCCGGCTATTTTCGGCTATATAATCGCTATATAGCTGGCTAAATATCCATTCAGAAACTCTACGAGTAATACATCTGACCATATTATTTTAACATACACTCGGTTGTCCTCTCCATCTTTAAGGAATAGGCTTGTGACTCGCTAGTATTGTTGGTGAACACGGATTTGAATAGAGTGCTTGGGTGATGGCCCGTTTGTTGCACATTTCTGTAGGCTGGCTCATCGTGAACCAGGGTAAGGCGTTTTCTGTTCTAAAAAGACAAAACATAAAATTAACTTTTGCTCCAATTTTATGATATTTCTTTCAGACCAGAAAATACGTTCTTTTATTTACAATTTAAGAATTTTTCTATTCATTGAGTTTAGGCTTAGGATGAATGAGAATAAATTTAGAGATTGAAAAGAAAAATAAGGAGACATTGAACCCTAGTAAATGAATAGGGGCACCTGCCAGTGCCACTAGTGCTACCGGGCAAATGCCACCGGAACACATGCCACCAATTCATAGTAAATAAGTGGTGGCAAAAATGCCATCGAAATTGGTGGTAAGTGCCACCTAAAATTGGAGCAGATACTACCTAGGGTTGACCAATGAGCATATGCCCAATATGTCCGGGTATATTTGGCATTGGTCAACCCTAACACCATCAATACACAAATGTTGTTGTTTTACAGCAAATTTTGAGTTTGCATAATTTATTTTGTTACGTTCCTTATCTACTTTTCATCTGAAATGGCCCAGAATCCTACGCTATTCAACGCAGAGATGAAATTAGCCTTAGCAAAAAAGGTGCGCGAGAAAACAGATTCCAGCGGGAATCTTTCAAAACCTGCCTGGCAAGAGATTACCAACGAAATGAAGCAAGAATATAGTGGCGTTTGGCTGACCGTCGATCAAATAAAACAAAAAGTAAAGGACATCAAGCGTTGAGGAAAAGAACTGCAATAATTCATTGAGTGCAATGGTGTACTTAAACGACGATGGAGCATTCACAAAACTTAGAAATTTAGAAATGGCAAAGAAAAGAAGAGTCAAGGAGGGGAACAAAGTTTATATTCGTGATGTCGTCCATTTTTTATATTTATATTAATGCACATTAGCGACAGTTTATTAGTTTCCCGTAGTGGAATTTTCTACCTTTTCAAGAAAATCCCCCCTCTTTTGAAGAGCAAGTCCAACAATAATCTCTTGACTGCCACTTGACTCTGCCAGAATAACGAATAATCCACTCAGAGATTATTTGTTGCTGTGCCTTTATTTATTAGTACCACTATTACTACTAGAAAACATTGACTTCTATTCTATTTTCAATGGGCGTTGTCACCTTGTTGTTTTGATGCAGTGAATAGTTGGTAAACACAGCAAAGGTATTAAGTTTAGTCAATTATTGTGGAAAATAAGTGTTTGTTCGTTTTCAATGTGTTAAACAATGGGTTTGAAAGAGAAGTCATACTTGTGTTTTGAAACACTTGAAGGCTTAGAAAAAAAACGAAAAAACTTTTATGTTGTAAAATAGCTTGTCGTTCAGACTATCTCCACTGGCATGAGTATCTTTGCATTCTATTAGCATTTAAAGGATTTTTTTGACACCAATACTAAAGAAAACTCGAGAAATTGAATGAATGGCGTATCCTTATATCGAGTGGGTGGCGTATTTTGTAAGTGCTTTCTTTTTTGCTAAAAGAATAGACTATAGCTTTATTGTCTTGACTTTATTGTCTTAAATTGCTTCATAAAATTCTGTCAGCGCTGTCTAAAAATATAAACTTTTTGGCGATTCAAAAAAAAATTTACTAACAACGAGAACAAAATTTTGTAAAAATTTTTCAATAAAACTTTGTTAGGATTGAGCTTGCTTCAAATTAAAAGACTTACAATAGTGAATTCCGCCTCCTCCTTTTCTAGGTGCTTAAATACATCCAGATTGGAAGATTTCTTAAAGCCAATCATGTCTTTAAACATTCTCCACGCATAGTCTTCAATGAGTTCATCTACATCTAAATGCCGCTCAATAACTGCAGCTGTAGAGGGCAATACAGGAGCAGAGGTGGGTGCCATCTTATTTTTTAGCTTTTGCATTCACAATAAAAGCAAGGCAATCGACGACTAAATTAACTTAAATGATAATGATACACATATGATAATATATATGATACATAAATATATCCGTTGTACTAAAAAAGGATTCAGCAAAGTGCTACGAATGAAAACCAAACATTTACTACTCAAAACAATAGAGTCTAGAATGACTCACACAACGCATTTAAGTGCCGTAGTAACAGCCAAACTTCTTGGAAATCAATTTTTCGAGGAAAAAAAATGGCAGTCCAGTCCCATGCTGTGCAAGATTTTTTCTTTATTTTTGCTGAACTGTTTGTTGCCTCGTCTCCTACCTTTTTTCCAACACTTTTTCCCTTTACAATTGACTGAAAAAAAAAGTTTGAGGGTGAGGGAAAATAGTTTTGATTAGAATTGGCTTCAGGAAGGAGAAAAGAAACAGAGTTGAGAAGCGCTTAAAGACTCCATCTAAATGGCGTCTGACTCTTCCTTACTCATCTGGATAGTCTTTAAAAACAAAAACAGAGTAAGGAAAAATGAATAAAAATGAGAAAAATGAAAGAAAATATATAAGTGGTGATGATGTGGACAGAGCGCCCTTGTACATTTTAATCGCCTTTGAAAATCAGCTACATTTAAGAGCACAAGGGAATTGCTAGATTTCATGCAAGAAAAGGTAAAGAAGGTAAATGAATGAAACTGGAAATCAAACGAGAAACAAGAACCAGCGAGCATTAGCAATAAAAAAACAAAGCGAGAAAGCTAATTTTTAAGTGTTTTAAGTTGCTTAAATTTGGTCTAAAATATTTTTTGGGCGTCCACATACTTATTGGTAGAGGTATTGGCCAAACTCAAAAAGAGTTTAAAAACTCGTATACTCGATATAAATCCAAATCACCCCAGTTTTGACTTTTTCAAGAAAAACTCACGAAACAAACGTAAAATGACCTAAATCCAAAACTTTGTATATGAATCTTTAAGAACTCTTACTACCAAAATGTTTGCCAAATTCTGCTGATCATTTTGAGCAAGATGTCCAAAAAATATTAGGTTGAGTAATAATTACCGATCGTTTAATTTGCGCGCGTTTATTTCCATACTATTGACGTTTTGTTAACAATTGGGGAGACTCCAAAAGGTATTCCTATTACAAGAAGGCCATGTGGTGCGTTTGGTGGGACAAACACCGCATAATCCATTTGGGAAATTTTGACCAAGGGATACTGCCAAGGGATCCTTCACCAAAAAGTTCATTGAGATCACGAAATGACTGGGCTGCGGTCCATCCTTTCTCGGAGTGATAAAGCATAATATGACAAATATAAGTATCATTATCGACACGCATGTTTAACCAACTAAATAGTGAGGAATATTAATATGGAAAAGAATCTAAACAAAACGCTAATAGTGTGGAAATAAACGCGAGCAAATAAAACGATCGTTAATTATAACTCAACCCAATACAATAAAAATTGTTGATTTTAAACAATTTAAATTTGGTTTGCGTAATGTGTTTCGCGGGAGTATAGAGCAGGCTCAAATAAAAAACCCAGGGCTACTGTTTTTAAACAGGCAGTTCCTGTTTTTCAGACTTCCTGCACTAGCGTCATAAAATTTTTCGTCATAATTTTATAATGAAAGTTTAAAAAGTCATAATTTTCAAAATTAACACGTCCTGAAGTGGAGATTTTGAGGCAAATATTTATTTCTTTTAATTGCTTTGCTTTTTTTTTGTTCTGTTAATGATGCCTAATTTTCAGGCTACAGTATTGAGTGACTTAGAGATTCTCTATCTGTCAGATGTCGAGCCAAAACAAAGTCAAGTTGAAGGAATCAAGGAGATGAGAAAGCTCTACTCTCATAGTATGGTGTTCAAAGTAGAAGTAGTGAAGCATGCAAAACAAATCTCAGTCCATTCCTCAGGAAAAAAGTACCGTTTCGATCAAAAGTGCGTTCAAGACGGGATGAAAAATGAAAAAGGGCTTTATTTTATCAGTTGTTTCTACATTTTTTTTCTGTTTTTTAGTTGCTATCTTATTTTTTCGCCTCAGGCGGAAAAATTAGAAAGATATACAAGAAAAAGAACCTGCACTCAAGTTCAAAGAACTCGACAGTAAGTTAGCAATTTGGGTTCATGAGCGACATGCAAAAAAGCTCCGGGTGTTACGGTGTTTGATTCAGAAGCAGGCTAAGAGAACTTAATGGAAAAGAGTTTTTTATTTTTAATATTATTCACAAGCAATAGATTGTTACAAACGCGGACAAAACTTTACAAATTAATCTAATAGCATACACCAACACTAATACAGTCGACGCTCTACTTCCCTAATTTAGTAAATTAACAAACAGTAATTACTTCTTTAAAAGCTTTTTTAAATTGAATTTTTTCACCGCAAAGTAGTGCAGGCCTACATATCTTACAAGCAAAAAAAGATGAAAGTGGGAGAGCAAGCAAGTGAGCAGAAGCGCGTAAGCTCCTTTTATTCTTACACCCAACCAACCGCTTTGACGGCCAAATCTATGCTTAGAAACGTTGTCATGCAAAGGACAGAAAGAAGGGAGAAAGAGAGCACTGAAAAGGAATTCGTTCTCTGCTTTTTAGATAGCTTTTAACCCAAAACACCAGGCAATAACAACAACATGTCTGACAATGCTAGTCAAAAGAGTTAGAAGACGCAGATGGAGGGATGAAAGAGTGAAACAAAATATGGATGCAATGTGCCAGGCAATAAAGTCACAACACCCAGCATAATATATGTGAGCAGTAGTAGCAGATGGGCCGAGAGGGAGGGGAAGATAAGAGCAAAATCTTGAGTTTCTTTTATACAACAGAAAAGGGGTGGAGTTTGCGGTTCTTTAGAAATTTTCACTTTTAATTACCAGGCTTAAAATTAGCTTGCTTTCCGGTTTTTCTCAATTTTCAACTTAAATTTCAAATCTACTGATCTGAAAAAGTAATATTAAACGACAAACAGCGAACAAACAAAAACCGAATCTATAAAATATAATAAAATTGAACTTGGAATCCCATCAACATTTTCAATTATTTTTGAGATATTCTTTGCTATACTAACTGGTGGTCCAAAAGTTCGTGGACAAACTTCAAAAAATTGTGTTTGTGGCATTGTGTTTTTGGCCTATGTTTTGCTGATATCTTCTGGACATGTTATATACCAGAATGTAGCTTATAATCTAGGCTACACTCCCCTACAAACTGCGCAACGGATTTTAGAATGTGCACGACTGGAACCGACCTGGCCAAGTGGGAAAAAGGAAGACCGCAGACCCGAGATCGTTGAGTGAGTGCAGCACCCGATGCTCCGAAGCGATTGGAACGACCAAGCTGGATCTGGATGTCGCAATTGAGGCCAAGAAGAGCGTCAAACAAGAACATCAAATAACATTTAATCGTTCTTGTGTCTTGTCTGTTGTATGTATCGGGTGCCTTGAATAAAGTGTCTACTGTCTCTCTGTCTTTAGTTGAAGAACTTTGGCTAGTTCTGATTCAAATATTTTTACTAGTCCTTATTCTACTCTAAGTTACTATTTTGGCCTCTTTCTACTGAAATTGTTATTTAAAAATGGTTTTTAAACACTTTTAGAATACTTGATTGGGGGAGGGTATAACCGAGTAGCGTCAAAAATTTTTATCTAAAAGAGATACGATAAAAGCGTGGTTGAAGACAATGAGTAATTAGATATAATGGAAAAATTAAATAATCTGTATTTTAGAATAATTCCTTGGTGTTTCTATCTTCAAGTTTTCAGAATAAGTATCGAAAAATTCTAAAATTTTAAAATACTCTTGGCGCTAAGTTGTTTTGTTGAGCTCCAAAACAAAGTAAACAAAGCTTTTTTTTTACTTTAAAAAGCTTTAATTTTTTGGATGAGAGTAATAGACTCTCTAATTTCTAAAATTTTACTTTAACTATTTTTCCTGCATTTTGCTTCTGGATTAATAACTTTGTAAAAGCTTGCTGACAAATTCCACGTTCAAATTTGCGCTCCAACTATGCACTTTAAACAAAAAACGTTTTACACAAAATTTTCAACTTAATCTTTTACTGCAAACGGTTTTGCAGCATGACAAATATGAGCGAAGAGGCCATAATTCGCAAATTGGTGGCGGACGGAGATGGCACAAGTGAAGACAAGCGAATTGTCCAGCTATTTTCCTTAATTGGAATGCTGGCCAATTCACCTGCAACTGACACCAAGGCGTATGTTTTTAGAAATTTATTAGTGTATTACTTTTATTGCTAAGTTTGCAGCGTGAGCACCAAGATTCTGAACACATTGGATCAAATTGAGTTATGCGTCAAGAAACAGTGTCTTATATCAAATGTGCATGAACAGGAGACCAAGAGCAACGAAGAGTTGTTTGTGGACATTGGTAAGTAAAAAAAAAACAATTATTATGATCAGCAAATATTGAGAATGGCACGTCTAGTGGCGTCCAAAAAATTTATTTTTAATAAGTTGAACGTCATTTCTAAAAAAACCAAAGGATTACAAAATCACAACTTGACTCTTTAATATTCAGATCACATGTTGGAGAAGAACACAGAAAGAATGGAGCAAGTCAAAGGAGAGCTTGCAAATGCAAAGCTAGTGCGCAAGAATAGACAGGAATACGACCTGCTGGCTAGACTGATCAAAGAAAAACCATCCAGACAGGAGACTATAGAAACACTTAAGAAGTTGCAGACCCAGCTAGATGAGGACCAAGAAAGGCAACAAGTGCTAGAGCAAAAGGTTTTAAAACCAACTTTCACTAGCAACAAACGAGTTTTTTATTCTTGCAGTTGGTAGAGAGAAGAAAAAACATGTACTCATTGGCTATTTTGCTAAACAATCTAGAAGAAGACACTCCGGATGGTGGGTTTTTTCATATATTTATTTTAATTAAACATCCATTTTAGCAGACGTTCATGCTTCAGATGAGGGAGAGGAAACGGAATAAATAATAAATCATAATTAAATCACTTGTTTTATGTACTTTCATTGTTTTTGTCATTTTCGAATAAAGTGGTTCCCCTGACCTGCGACTTTTAATCAACTATATAAATAGACGCATATCAAAAGATATCCTTCGAGTAGCATATCTAGTGAAAGTTCTCTTCGTCAAATACTATGTTCTGCAATCAACAATACGGAGGCAAAGAGGCTTCTCCAGTTTTTCAAAATGAATGTGTTTACCAATATTTCTAGCGTTTCTGTTAAGTTTTTTGAAAACTTGGCTCCAGAGACAGGGGCACCACGTCAAAAAGTAGAACGGGTTGTAGGCATTCTAGAGCCAACTCAAGCTTTTTGTAGGTTGGTTATTTCTACGCAGAGTCTCACTTACTACATTATATTCTTTACTTCTATAATATAGAATCTATATTAAAGATTAAAGTTTATGTGATTTTAGAATAAACAATTAGGCTATCTATTGCGAATAAATTGTTTCACGAATTATAACTGATCTTCAACGCAAATGAGCTGGCTTGGAAAGATCGGCTCTAGATTGGGGATTATTTGCATCCCTATTACTTTTGTTGACTTTGTAGGTCATCCTAGTTTTGTCATAGGTTCTTCTATGGAGGTTAGCCACACTTGTAAATTCTAAAATGTAAATGTATTCAGCCAACACTGTCTGGCACCGATATTAGATGGTGGAAACGCGATGTTGTGTGGCTAAATCGATGGTACTCCCAGCCCCAGTTGGGTGATATAGTTGCTTTCATGTAAACACAATTATTTTTGATGCATTAAAAGAACTGAGTGGCCTTAGATATCCACAAGATCCAAAAAAGACGCATATCAAAAGAATTGGTTTGTTTGTCTATAGTTAAAGGCAAGAAATATTAAAAATAGGTCGTTTTAGCCTATGGACCAGGCACGATAATTACATCAAAAGACAGCAAAATAATCCAGATTGTGCCAGAAAATCATTTCTGGATGGTGTCTGACAACCCTTATAAGGCTAATGATAGCAACATGTACGGTCCAGTAAGTTATTTTGGTATGAAAGAAAAGAGTGGATTTTTTTACATTTATAACCCTAATTTAAGGTTAATCAAGGCCTTTTGAAAGGAAAAGCTACGTTTTTGCTATGGCCACCTGAACATTGGCGAAAACTTTAAATGTAGATGAATTCCATAGATAATTTTTATGTGTAACTTTTTTCGGCGTCTGGACAAAGTATAACGCAGGGTGGCACGAACATTCTGCACCAGTGTCCCCAAAACTCATGTTCAAACTCAAACTCAACTTGAGTTTGACAAGCCTCAATATTTAGCTTAAAATTAGAGACAGAAACTATCGAAATATTCTTCGGGGTCGGGGTTTTAGGAGATCTTGGGGGCGAGGCCCGCGGGGCTTCGAATCAAATTTCGGGGTTTTCGAAGCCTTTTTTTCACAAAATTTTTACTCATACAGAAGCTCAAACAAAAGGGAGGTACACCAGTAACTAAATTTATTGACAAAAAAACGCATACTCACTCACCTTCAACAATTAAATAAGAACTCAGTAGACATGGTTCAGCTGTGGCAGGGCTTTGTTTAAAAAGATCAGCATCTCAGCTTTCTCGGGACTCAACTTGTTTCTTCTATAATTGTAAACATCACGGGCAATGGAGAAGGTCTGTTCACTTGGTTAGCTGGTTGCAGGAGCCGATAAAAAAATGACGAGCAAGCTCAGCCAATTGTGGATTAATCAATCGGTTTTCCTAAAAGAAGATCAATGAGGACATTTAGACTAACTAGATTAGTGGAAGAGCTTTAATTCTGTGGTGTCATTACTGCATTTGATACGGCCGAGCTCGATCATTGTAAAAACATGTAATAAACAGTTGTTTTGGGGGACTCCTTGGGCCGCAAAGTGCTGAGCAGTGTGCTTCCCCGCTCAATGTTATCTGAGTAAAAATTGAACAAGCGTGTTCGCAGGGTGGTCCACCAAAAGTGTGCTGTAAAGTTTACAGTGTAAACAAGGCATAGAAGTGAGTGCAGAATTCGCCTCGCCACCCGTTACCACATATCTTATGCATTATGTGCTGTCAGAATGTCACTTTTTCATGTGTTTAATAAAAAAAATTTGATTTCAATATTGTTAAAAAAGCATACACAGTAGAGCTGGCCATTTGCATTTTTGCGATATTGCGATGCGATATATTTGACCTGAGAGGACTTGCGATGCGATATGCGATATTTTGAGAATTTTGCGAGCGATATATCGCTGCGATATGCGATATTTCCTTAGGCATTTATTTAACAAAATCTATACATCAAAAATTTCTTTTAATACATAAATTTCAACACCGGTAGATTTTTGTTCAAAAATAGGAGTTGTTTGGCCGTTTCAGGATTCAAG